>JARHVA010001151.1:1792500-1950000 GCA_037957365.1 Torreya grandis | reverse complement strand
TGTGATTTCAAAACCTTTTTTACGGTCTCTTATTGGTAGACCATATTTAAAACCCAAGAATCTGATAGTGGTTCTTTATTCGATAAGTCATCTAATGGTATAGTGTGGTCTTGTTGGTCCCAATTGATTAGTTCAAGGTAATGAATGGAAATAGGGCAATTAGAAGATGTGATAGTAAGATTACATTTGTATCTAAGAGGTTTGTATCATTTATATTATCATACATAGTATAACATAATTCTACATCATTTTTGGGATCATCTTTGTTAGATGCTAAAGCAGTGTCACTCTTGAGATCTAGAGGTTACCCATAGGTGATTTATATCCAATACCTCAAGTAACTTTTGAATACCTCAAGTAACTTTGTGCTTCATTGTCAATACTAGCTCAATAATTTCTTTTTACTTTGGCCCAAAATATTTAGTTTGGTCTATGTTTTGTGACATTCTATTTTATACCTACCATGGGATTTGGGAGATTTCAATTTTTTGACAATGTCAAATCCATCCTTGATGCTATAGGTACCAATACCCTTATCTTTAACAATGATTTGGGAATAAATTTGAGGAGGTAGAGTAGAAGAAGTGGATTCAAGGTCTCTTGGGTCAATGTAATTTTAATGAGGATACTTAAGATCTCTGGTCTGATAATCTTTAGGTGTATACTCAAGGCAAGGATAGTAATTATATTCACCATACTTAGTTTCCAAATGTTTGTGATACTGATGTGGCTATAAGTCATTGGGAATAGTAACTTCTAGTCTACAATGGGTAATTTTTAAGCAGTGGTCTAATGTGGAAGGGACTACACATACTTTATGAACCATAAGATTTCTGGAAGTTTTAAGTTAATTCAATGTCTAGGACATAACAGAGGGTATCATGGGTGATAGGCCCAACATTGACTGATAATAAAATAGTTCCCCATGAGTCTCTTTCTTCATAATCATATGATTTGATACTAATGGTGTTTGGCTACAAATTCAATGAAGTATACACCTAAGTGTTTTATCAATTTTAATAAGGCTATATTTAGGCCCAATCCATTTTCTATGAGACCCCACTTAATCTTGTGGTATGAAATGATGGCTTCAATGTCAATAAGGTTGTTGAGTAGGTGACCAAGGGACAACATGTCACTTTGGTCAAATTTAAGATTTTGACCTAGTGATAAATGTCCCATAAGTAATTATAATGTGACAAGATCAATGTCATTTATAACCTTGATTTAACATAGAATGTCATATAATATCTCATTGTAGACTGCAAAAGTATGCAAGTGATCTAGAATATAAATGTGCCAGATTTTTATTTTTTTTAATTTCTCCACAAGATTGTATGGAATTTTAATGGAGTAATAATATTTGGCCTTTGAACATAAGGTGTTTAGAATGGGGTTATTATTGGGAGGAGGTAAAGGGCCTTGAACTTTAACCTTTGGATGTCTAGTTATGATAATGCATTTTTGAGTTGGCAAAGGATTACTTGAATTTTAAGATGATGACGTAGGACCAGGAATGGTGACCCATGGTTGTCGAGGAAAAACATGTTATTATGTGTCAAAAAAGGGCCTCTAGGATATAAAGGAAGAGGTCCTCAAATAAAAGGGGAAACACTCTATGGTGTGTTAAAAGGTCAACTAGTTTTAATCTTAATAGTAGCTACATGATTGTTAGTAACATGACCTATAACATTGTTATCATTATATGAAACATCAAGGTAGCTAATTTGATTGGATTTAGAATCTTGACCATGATTATGATTTCCTTCATCCTAATTGTGATTCTGATTTTGTCCTTAGTTCTAATTATAATATTATCACTAATTTTTGGAGTTGTGCTTTAGAAATAGGTCCTTGTAAATACCCATATTATAATTAGAGGTAAAAGTAACATTATCAAATTAAATGTCATCCCACTCAAGGAGATAGTTAATGAATTACCTTAACTATATGCACCTGTAAATTTCATTCCCTTTAACATGATGGTAATAAAAATATTCACTATCTTTATACCATTGATGTTTTGGTTGGTCTTTTGTAAAAGGATTCATGTTTGGCTAAATGATCATGTTAGGTGTAACTAATTATTTGAATACTACCTCAATAGGTTCACCAAGGTCACTAAAAGATCTATTCTAATATTATTCCTTTTTGGAGGTGGTATGTGTAATTTAATGGTTTGATTAGGTGTAATATTTTAGATAGGCAGTGGATACACCATTTGCACATGCCATGATTTTGTTACTCTATTACCCACTACATTTTTATTTTTGTTAAATATATTAGGATTCTAAAATTTACTCACTTTTTCTTGCAATAGAGCATAAGCTTTTGCATGATTCTGAGAATAAATTTTCACTGAGCCTTTGTTTATAAGTACCTTTTCAATTTGTACTCCTTTTATTATAATCTCCTAACATGTATTCACATAATGGAGTCTTAGGTTATGAGCCATCTATGAATTGAGATTAGAGGTGAATATATTCACAAGTTATTTATCGAGAATATTATGAGGAATGTGACTAGCCAAACTTCCAAATTTTTATAAGTAAGCTAAAAAAAAATCCCCATCACACTACTTGGCACTACATAAGTCAACCATGGTCAATTCATGCTCTATGTTGTAAGAGAAGTGATTTATGATTTTTTTTTAATAATTCATAAAAGGTGATGAATGATCTCTTACGTAAATGCATGAACCATTCTAAGGATTATCCACCTAAACTATGAAATAAATGACTAGATAGATATTATTATAAGCTACTTTCTGGCATGTGACAAATATTTTCTTAGGTGCTCTTGAGGATCACCCCTTCCTTTGTATTCATAAAAATTTGGAACCTAAAAATGAGACAATAAAATTAATTTAAGGTTGATCATGTAAAATTGGTATGGACATATTTCATCAAATTTATATTTTTACCCTGATTCCCTACTTGGAGCCCTAGAAAAACATCCTTTATCTCTTGAATATTTTGGAGAGTGGGAACATTCTGATATGGAGGAAGCATATTTTTTATGAATACTCAAAGGGGGATTAACTTGATAAGGATAGATAGGTGGATTGGGATTAAAATAATTAAGAATGTATACTAGTTGGGTTAGGCTATTAGGGTTAAACCCCCTATATCTAGGATTATATGATTGATAGGGTACTTGTTGTTGACTATCATTAGGAAGTGGATTAGGAAGATGTTGTTGGGTTTGAGGAATTTGTTTTCCATATGAGGTAATTTATTACTAAAAAGTATAAACTTGTCATAAATAAACTTATTATTGGAAAGTAGGAATTTTTCATTAGAAAGGATAGATTATGGATTAATAGGGATTTATTGGGGATTAACCACAACCTATTGCAATGTAAGATTTTTAACTTGATGTTTTTGGTCAACCTTGACTAGTTATAATGGAGGATTGTTGAAAATATATTGTTATAGATTATAAGGGATATAATGGGAGCTATAAGAAACTTGTTTGGAGTAAAAATGAACCTCTTAGAACTAGAATCAAGGTGTTGGGAATTATCAACAGCTTGTTATAGTAAAAATAGAGGAAATGACTCATTGTTAAATAGGAAGAAGATGTTGGGAGTTCAAATAAAATTGTTATTAACTAGAAGAAAGTTATTTATAACTAGAAGAGGTATGTTGTGTATTAGGAAATACTTGATGTGGATTCAAAAACACTTTTTCTGGATTACTAACAGCTTGTAGGAAGGGATCCATGGGATGGATTATTTGAATAGCTATAAAGGGATATATATTTTATGGAATATTAGCTAAATGATCTCATCATTATTTATTAATGGGCATATTTTGCTCCATAAGTTGATAATTTTTGAAAAAGGTAATAGCCAAAGAGGCTATAAGTTGATTAGTTCACTAAAATTGTGTGATAATAAGCTAGGTATTTTGGGGAGGATCTACAATTTACCTTTTCCCTTATTTGATGATTCTAAAATTTAGATAAAGGCTTTAACAAGTGCATGGTCATGAGTGCAATTTATTTTGGGATGTATCTCCTCTATTTGAACATACCTGCGTGCCTTTTATATTCTAAGTGGTACCTCATTGTATACAAGTTGATATAGTTCCTCTTCTTATCTTTCATTATCTTGAAAGGATCCAAATGGATCATAAAAACATTATCCATCATAATTATAATTATACACCACCCACTCCTTGTATAATTAGGCATGTTAAAATCAACTATTTTTACCTTGAATCAAGATAAAAGGTTTGAACTAATTTATATTTTAAATATGTAAATTTTATATTTTAACAATTCAAAGTGAATTTTGGATTTGAGAAGGCATTCTGAATTCAAGTGGTATCTTGAAGTGTTTGTTAGAATACTTATTGATCAAAGCAGAAGGTTTAAGTTTAAACTTGTCAAATAAGATAGGTTCAAAAGTAGAAGAATGTTTGAATTGAATTATCTTCCACAAGATGAAATGAAATAGTCAAAAGGTTAATAATAATTTCTTAAAAGTACTTTAACCAAATTTTATTTTTAAATCTTGAAAATGTTTGATTTTGATGTAACCTTCAAGTTTGATGAAATTTATACTTTTTAAAAGTTGACCTTAGTTGACTTTTGAAAGTTTATTTTTTAAAGATTGACTCCATTCAAGTTTTTAAATATGAATTTAGTTGACTTTTTAAATATTGACTTCTTTTGACTATTGAAAGTTATATTTTGTTGACTTTTGAAGATTGACATCATTTGATTTTTGAAACTAGATTTTCTTGACTTTTTAAAAATTAACTTTATTTGAGTTTTGAAAGTTGAATTTAGTAAACTTTTTAAAGATTGATTTCTTTTAACTTTGGACTAGAAGTAGACTTTATTTTAAACTGACCCTAATTAGGATTTGAATGAGAATTGGATTCTTGGTTCGAAAGAACCTTATTTAGATTATTTTTAAATTGATAGAGTAACAATATAATGGGGATAAATTACTGTATCAAATGGGTATTGTAACACTTAGACAAAGATAAACTCAAGACTAGTTTTCACTATTGGATGGATTATCAATAAACATTATTTTTTTTTCAAACACTTACACATGGTAATTTAAAAATGCATGTATGTTTTACTAGTTGAGGAAGATGAATGTTACCACTAACATAGAAAATATTTGGAGTTTCATTGAGGCTAGACATGAAAAATGGGAGCATGACAGAGTTGGATCATGTGTAAAAAGAGATATTTAAAAAAAAGGAGTTTAATTTTGAAAATGGTGATGTTTTAACTGGTGCAAAACCATTATTTAATGATAGAAAATGGATCATGGTGATCAAGAAAATTATAGTTTTTGAATATATTTATGGTTTGATGGAGGAAGAAAAATTGGAAAAATATGTAGATTATATGACTGTAAGAGGATAAAGTGAATTCCACTCATTTTTTATCTCAAATGGAAGTTATTAGACTATTCATACAAGACACTTGGCATTTTTCTATTATGCATGTGTGGATTTTCTTCAAAATGAGTTAGCCAAAAGAGTGGGTGGATGAATGGAGCTGTAGACCTATAATTGCAATCGATACATATCAAGATTCACTAGCATTATAAAATAAATATATGACATCATCACATGAATTTGGCCATGTATTTGATCTATTGCAACCAAGTGGAAAATTAATCATTATTTATTAAATTATCATTGTCTATCTTAACATCATTATTTAAAAATATTTTTTGTGATACAGGGCATGTTTTTACAGTTATTCTGAATGAAGACAACAAAGAGGGAAAAATTTACTACTTCTATCATTGTGCAGAGGAAATAAATAAAGTGAATTCCCTAGTCAAAATGGGAAAAACATTGATTATCCTACTACGTCTGTGGTAGATACTAAAATTTTTATTTGACAATATCATATCAAAAGTTTAAATATATGGTTATTTGAAGACTACAAAATGCAGAAGAAAATACTACACTATTAAAAAAAAAAATCATGCAACAGATATTAAATTTATCAAATATCATATTTTAAATATAAAAATAACATATAAAGTAATACATGTTACAAAATACTTTATTTATAAGAAAGCAACAAAAAAGTACGGTACAAAATGAAAAGTCCAAAGTGATAGATTAAACACATCATTTCTCCTCCTAATAACAAATTTTTATTGTGCTTGTGTGTTAAAGAGGGTCCCTTTGCCTAATATTTTTTTCAAAAATTATATAAAAGAAAATTAATCACTACTTATGGAGGTTATCTTGACATGATTTGAATATAACATAAATTTCATAAAATTACAATCACAATCCTTGATATTAATGGATATCCTTTAACCCTTAACATTTAAATAATGAATATATGTTATTAATTCACTCTATATCTAAATGAACCATATAATTTTAAATTAAAATGTTTAATCTTTTTACTAAAATAATTTCATATACATTAAATTTTTACTTAAATTTCTTACAAAATTTTTCAATTACTTAATAATATGTATTTTAAAAAGTAATCAAGGAGATCTCTTAATAATTAAAAGTCTCTTAACTCACCCCTATCTATCTATGGGGTTGGCACTCTCATAGGTTGGTGATAGGTTGACCAAAATCTTGAATGTAATAAGTGATCTCATTCATTAAATAAATTTTAATAATAATAAATTGTGTAACAAATAGAAGATGTAATTAAAAATTTGACTGTTAAGAAATATTGACATTATTATGTCAAAGAGAAAATACAAAGAAGGATATCAATAACCAATCTAGTCAAATCAAAAAATTTACATTCTTTTAAATTATTTCCTCTTTATTATATGTTCTTTGTGTTTATGTAAATCTACAAATAATATTTTATTTTATTTTACATTTACTTTGTACATAAGTTTAATATATAATTTTAAAAATGATATAATCGTAGAGAAAGCATTTTAATGTTTCATTATTTTCTTTTTTTTTAATAACTATGCAAATTCGTATATAATATTTGGTTTATTTTCATATTTATTTTGCGAACAAGCTTAATACATAACTCCACAAATAATATTATCAGTAGACGAAACATTTCAAAGTTTTATAATTTCCTTTTTATTATATGCTCCTTACATTTATAAAAATTATGTAACAAATAATATTTTCAGTAGAAAAAAATATTTTAAATTTTTGTAATTTTCCTTTTATATGTTTCTTATATTTATAAAAATTATGCAAATCCTTAAATAATATTTAGTTTAATTCCCCCCTTACTTTGCACACTAGTCTAATAAATGAATCCAAAAATAATCTAATCAATAGAAAGTTTAATAAGTTCTCTTTTATTATATGCTCCTTGCATATATAATAACTATATAAATCTATAAATAATATTTTATTTAGTTTCACATTTACTTTGCACACAAGACTAATATATGGTTCCATAAATAATATAATTTTTAGAGAATGTTTTAAAAATTTATAAACATTTAGCAAACAAAATAAAGTTGCTTTTATCCCTAAGAATCCTTTAATATTATATTTGTTAGACCAAGATAATTGTAATTTGAATAAAGAATTGATATTTTTATAATTTATAAAAAATTTGATTATAATTTTTTTTGAAATATTTTATTTTCATTTTTAATTTAATATTTTAAATCAATATTTATAATCTATCATTAAAAAAAATTAATATAAATTTAAATGTACAAATAAAAATAAGTACACAATATTTCGAAAAATTATTGTTAAAAATATTATTTAAAAAATAAAATTAAACAATACAAACTAAACAAACAAAAACATTCACATTATTTCTAACCATTACTATTATGACGAAACCTTTTCTTTATATTCACAATGAAATTTTTTTTTTTTATGGAACTTATTAATCGCAATGTATGTCTTCTGGCTTTGCCTGTACGATGAATTGCTTGATCGACCCGAATTGTAATGATGAATAAGTAGCATTGGATATGATAAGTTCTCTTCAGCTTAGAACCAAAAAGAAAGAGTACAGGAGGCTTGCAAAGAGCAGTCTAAACTGTATTCTCAAAGTTGTTATTCGATGATCATAGGCCCCCTACAATGATAAATCAAACCATAGTTATCATTCGCCATAAGACTAGAGTATTGATGCGGCACAAGATATGTTACTAAAAGTGAAGTAGAACAATTTTAAGTCAAAGATTTTAAGCTTTCAAATTTTAAGAAGCTTTTGGATGTTTTTTATTTATGATCAGCATTTTGTTCTTTATAATAAATCAAGGGATGGATTTTTTCTTTTTCTTTCGCAGTTTGAATTGCGGGTGATTTAATACACACGCAAGTTAATCGCTTGGTGATATGCACCAACAATACAATTTTCACAATTATCATCCATGCCCAATTTATTGGTATAAACAATGCAAACAAAACCTGTAATTTGTTTGTTGCAATTGTTATCATTTTAAATTATAAACAATAACCACCTAAACCATCTCATATTCAAATATTTTGTCGAAGCATCTCATTTTTGTTAGAAACTGTTGTTAATTTCCACTTCTTGTTCTGCTTCCCTCATGTACATCAAGCACGCAGTCTCAGTCTTTTGCCCTTGCATGCATAACAGCAGTTAAATATTTGTTTATCCTTCAGTTTTAGCTCAGTTCGCACTAGTTTATCTTTCAGTTTGATTAGCTTTAAAAATCTATTTATGTAACCCATGTTCGCAGTTTTTTAATAAGGAGAAAAATCAGATTAAATTTTTTTTTTCTTGATTGCTGTAGCAATCTGTATTTTGTCTCATTCTTTATTTTCTGCAAATTTTCTTTGCTCAATTTTGCCTTCAAATTGGTATCAGAGCGCAGGTTTGTTGAAGCGCAGGGTATACTAGCAGATGGAAACGTGGTAGCAGTAAAGAAGACGTGTTCCAAACTAAGACTGCGCAACAACAGAGCCAGGTTGGTATTTATGCGTAGAGGAGGTTTTGTTGGAGATCGCCGCTGGCAGAAGAGAAAAGGCACTGCACACCAGCCAGATCAGCGGAGATTCCAACTGCAGTCAGCAGAGTCAAAGGAGATCGCAATCTGCAGATTTAGCAAGAGAAAAGCGCGACAGGTCTCCCAGCCGCTGCCAAAGAGGAAAAGAAGCCGCAGCTTTCAGCGCTTAGAGGAGAAGGAAACTATTGAAATTTTTTTATTGCCACCACCAAAACTAGCAGATAAGACAATAGATCGCAGCTTTGCAGAGATCAATATCAAATCGACGCATAAGGGAGGAGGTAGCAAAAAATTTATATTTACATGAATGCAGTGTTTTAACAATCAGATTTTTAAAAAAATTGAAAAGGGTGGAAGCGGTAGTCTAGCGTGAAGCAAATTAGAGCACAAAAGAGACAGTCTTTGTATGGATTTTCTGGCATCAATAAGTCTCCATAACATCCTACAAAGGTTTTGATTTAAATTTTGCAGCTTCTTGGTTTCCCTGCAGATCCTTTCACCATCCATCCAACGCTGGCTTGAGATATGGTTACAATCAACAGCGTTTCTCAGCGCCAGATTCTCATTTTTAATGGTAAGAATTATGATTTTTGGGCAATTAAAATGAGATCATTGTTTTTCTCACAAGATGCTTGAGATTTGGTAGAAAATAATTTTGTAGAACCACAGGATGAGGCTGCCCATTAGGGATTAACTCGAGCACAAAAGGAAGAACTTAAAGAGAACAAGAAAAAAGATGCAAAGGCTCTATTCCTAATCCAACAAGCAATGGATGAATCTATTTTTTCTAGAGTTGCAGCAGTAACGAGATCCAAATAGGCATGGAAAATCTTTGAGACTACCTATAAAGGTAATACAAAGGTGAAAATAGCTAAATTGCAATCTCTTAGGAGAAATTTTGAAAATTTATAAATGAATGATTCAGACTCTATAGACCAATTTATGGGTCAAGTATTGAATATTGTGAATCAAATTAGATCTAATAGAGAAACAATAATAGATCAGAAGATCATAAAAAAAATACTCGGGAGTTTACCCAGTAAATTTGATGTAATAGTTGTAGCTATTGAGGAAACAAAAGATTAGAACAGTTATCACTAGATGAATTAATGGGATCTTTGTTAACATATAAATCCAGAATGAATAGGAATAACAATACTTCTTTTGAGAATGCTTTCAAGTCTCAGGTATCATTTAGCAGAGGAAGAGGAATGTCAAACTTCAGAGGAAGAGACAGAGGCAAAAATAGAAGGAATAATCTAGATCAAGGTGATAATAATAATAATAATCAAAACTACAACAATAGAGGATGTGGCAACAATCACTTCCAGCAAAATTCACAAAGATTTGATAAATCTAACATTCAATGTTATTACTGCAAAAAATATGGACATTATGCAGGTGAATGCAGAAAGAAACAAGGAGATGTGGACAAGCAAAATGCTAATTACACAAATGAATCTAGTTCTAATTTTGGAAGCCTATTTCTCACTTGTCATGTTGCTCAAGAAAATGCTAAAAATATTTGGTTCTTAGATAGTGGATGTAGTAACCATATGACAGGGAATATAGATTTTTTTGCTAGTCTTGATGATTCCGTAAAATTTGAAGTGAAATTAGGAAATGATAATAAAGTGGATGTAATGGGTAAAGGAGTAATAAATGTTTTGGCAAAAAATCATGAAAGAAGATTTATTTCTGATGTTTATTTTGTACCTAGACTAAAGCATAATCTTATGAGTGTCAGAAAGTTAGTACAACAAGGTTATAGAGTATCTTTTATGGACAATATTTGCACAATATTAGACAAATTTTCAAATGATAGGGTGATAGAAAAAGTGGAGATGACCAAGAATCAGATGTTTCCTCTTCGAAATCAGTGCATCCAAGGAGAAGAGGAAGCCCACTTCAAAACCATGCATCTAGACCAATCATGGCTATGGCATTTAAGGTATAGACATTTACATTTTGGAGGTTTGAATTTGTTACAAAATAATAATATGGTGAAGGGATTACCACCAATAGAATAGCCAGGAAGTTCATGTGAAAGTTGCATTCTGGCAAACCAGCATAAAGAGAGCTTTCCAATAGGAGCCTCATATAGAGCAAAGGTAATATTGGAGCTAGTCCATAGTGATTTATGTGGACCAATGCAAATTTCATCATTTAGAGGTAGTTCTTATTTTCTAACCTTCATTGATGATTTTAGCAGAAAGACTTGGATATACTTTCTCAAAAATAAGTCTGAAGCCTTTGAAAAATTTAAAAAATTCAAGGCTATGGTTGAAAATCAGAGTGGTCTTTACATCAAAGTACTTAGATCAGATAGAGGAGGTGAATATATGTCTAATGAATTTCAAGATTTTTGTAGATATCATGGCATTAAAAGGCAACTGACTACAAGGTACACACCACAACAGAATGGTGTAGCAGAAAAAAAAATAGAACAATCATGGAGATGGCTAGAAGCATGTTGAAGGCCAAACATTTATCAAATGAATATTGGGCAGAAGCAGTAGCATGTGCAGTATATATTCTGAATAAAAGCCCAACAAAGAGTGTCAGAGATCAAATTCCACAAGAAGCTTGGAGTGGTAAGAAGCATAGTGTACATCATTTCAAAAAAATTGGTTGTATTGCATATTCTCTTATACCATCTAAATTGAGAAGAAAACTTAATGATAGAGGTGAGAAATGCATTTTTATTGGCTATAGTGAAGAATCAAAGGCTTATAAGTTGTATAACTCCATTTCAAAGAAAGTGATTATTAGCAGAGATGTGAAATTTAAGGAAGAAGAAGCATGGGATGGTAGCATTGATAAAACCATAACAATTGGAGCACCAATTTCTCAAAATAAATAAGAATATGAAGAACAAAATTTGTAAGGTGATCAATCCTCTCCACAAGCAAGAAAAAGCACTCCAATAAGAACACCTAGGAGCTTAGCACAAGGTGAATCATCTAGTCATGCATGTCATCCTACACCCAATTCACAAGTAAGTGATGAATCAGATCCAACTCTTGCCACTTTAAGATCAAAGCTTAAAGGTAAGAAAATGAGAAACTTGAATGAGATTTATAAACAAGAATAAGAGAAGTTAGATTTATGTTCAAATTTTGCTCTTTTCACTTATGATCCTATGTATTATGAAGAAGCAATTAATGAGAAACATTGAATAAAAGCAATGGATGAAGAGATGAATGCCATTGAGAGAAACCAAACATGGGATCTAATTAATCTACCTGAAGGTAAGGATTGCATAGGAGTCAAATGGGTTTATAAAACCAAATTTGATGCAGAATGAAATATTGAAAAGCACAAGGCAAGGTTAGTAGCAAAAAGTTTTGCACAAGAACATGGAATTGATTATACTGAAACATTTGCTCTAATTGCTAGACTTGATACTATTAGAATGGTTTTAGCAATAGCTGCACAAAATAATAGGTATGTATATCAAATGGATGTCAAATCAGCTTTCTTGAATGGTTTCCTAGATGAAGAAGTGTATGTAAAACAACCACCAGGTTATGAAGTGCATGGACATGAAGAAAAAGTCTACAGATTGAAAAAGACTCTATATGGTCTCAAGCAAGCACCAAGAGCATGGTATAACAAGATTGATTCATACATGACAAACAATGGATTCAACAAAAGCAATAGTGAACCTACATTGTACACAAAAATCAACAAAGAAGGTCAGATTTTGATTGTGTGTTTGTATGTTGATGATATGATTTTCACTAAAAATTTGTATGTAGACACATTTAAATCAGCAATGAAGAAAGAATTTGAAATGACAGATTTTGGATTAATGAAGTACTTTTTGGGCATAGATGCTGTACAATCAAAGAAGGAAATTTTTATTTGTCAAACTAAATATGCAAATGATGTGTTAAAGAGGTTTAAAATATTGAATTGTAAACTAGCACCTACACCAATTGCTATAGGGACCAAAATTAGCAAAAAAGACAAAGGGTCTAATTTTGATTCTACAACATTCAAAAGACTAGTTGGTAGTTTGATGTATCTTACAGCTACAAAACCAGATATCATGTATGGGCTCAGTTTAATCTCTAGATTCATGGAGTCACCAAAAGACTCACATTAGTAAGTTGGAAAGAGGATATTGAGATATGTGGCAGGGACAACAAAATATAGAATTTTGTATTCTGCAACTAATGTTTTTGGTTTGATTGGTTATACTAATAGTGATTTTGCAGGTAGCATTGATGATAAGAAGAGTACTTCTGGACATGCCTTTCTTTTTGGAACAAGTGTGATCACATGGGCATCCAAAAAGAAACCTATAGTGACACTTTCATCAGCTGAAGCAGAGTATTTAGCAGCCACATCAGCAACATGTCAAACAACTTGGATGAGGAGAGTATTGACAGATTTATTACAAGCACAGAAAGAGTCAACACCAATCTTTTGTGATAACAAATCAGTGATTGCATTGTCAAAAAATCATGTCTTTCACAAGAGGATCAAGCACATTGATACAAGATTTTATTTTATCAGAGAGTTAGTGAACAATGGAGAAATCCATTTAGAGTTCTACAGATCTGAAGACCAATTGGCAGATATATTCACAAAGGCATTAGCAAAAGAGAGTTTTGATTATCTAAGACAAAATTTAGGCATTGTAAATGTTGAAGTAATTAGTGGTAGAAATTAAGGGGGAGTGTTAGAAATTGTTGTTAATTTCTACTTCTTGCTCCGCCTCCCTCATGCACATCATGCACACAGTCTCAGTCTTTTACCCTTGCATGCAAAATAGCAGTTAAATATTTGTTTATCCTTTAGTTTTACCTCAGTTTGCACTAGTTTATCTTCCAATTTGATTAGCTTTGAAAATATATTTATGTAACCCATGATTGTAATTTTTGAATAAGGAGAAAAATCAGATTAAAGAAAAATTTTCTTGATTGCCGTAGCAATCTGTATTTTGTCTCATTCTTTATTTTCTGCAAATTTTTTTTGCTCAATTTTGCCCTCAATTTTAAAACATTGTATCCATCCCAAATTAACCACACAATACATACTAAAACCAAAAAAATTAAGCCATACCTTAGCAGGAGAAATGAAATCAAAGGGGGGATTACCAGCAGAAGAGCGCCCAAGTCCAACATCATAAGCAACAACACCATCCGGCTTATACAGCCCATAATTCCTTTTAGGCGTAGGCCTGAACTTTAGATCTTCATTAAATAACGCAAATATATAAGCCTAAAGACTAGCCGTGGCATTTTCTTTACTAGCCCCTTCTTCAGGGTCCCCCTTAGAAGGCCATCCTGTTTCAAACACCCTCACTTCAAAATTACCATAGCCTAGGGCAGCAATTGCATTATAACAGGCATCCACTTGAGCATACAACATGTTATTATAGTGCAAATTAGTGGTAGGATCAGTCATGCCCTCATTGCGCTGGAACAAAGCGTAGTCCAATGACACCTCCTCTGGGTTGTCCTTATAGGCAAAGAAAGGATAGGCATTGAGCTAGAAGGGGGAACCAGTTAGCAACAGGAATTCCAGATGTGGTATAATGAGGGCCATCATGTCCTGCCTGAAGAATGAAAGAACATTGATTAGAGATTTCAAGTTTTCAAATTCTATATTATGGGAATTTTTTGTTTCGATAAAAAATGATGTATGACTTTGATAACCCAAATTTAAAACAAGCTTGATGACATATTATAGCTAAATTTACAATCACTTAGACATGTATGATTGGGTCAATTGTGAACATTAATATTCTTGTATAGAAGAGCAAAAATCATGCAGAGTCACAGTTGTGACCCATCTACCATAGAGTGTTTTGATTCATCAAGGAATCAAAATTTTGTGACCCATCATAGCTCTAAGTTGTTATCATCATGAATGATCAATACAAGGCGCTATATTCCTCTTTCATTGATGGATGCCAAAATGTCCATAGCTTTCAGCTATTCTATAAGCAATTTTTAGAGAAATCTTTTCTTTTTCCCCTAGAATATTGATGTCTACAGGTCAATTACTTGTGAAAGTACAATTAACTTAGAATAGATGAGAAAGTTCAATCCATTTCCAATGTAGAAAATTGTAGAAAACTATAAAATCGTGTAAATAAAATCCAATTATTCTGTGCAATTCATCATCAAAGACTCATTTTCAATTTTTTGTTTTCTATCAACATTCTCAAGGTTTTGAACATTTTGTGATCTATCACCATTCTCGAGGTTTTGAATAATTTGGGACTCATCATGAGAAAGTAAGAGACAATGGATTGTTAGAAACTCAAGTTGAACTGGAGTTTAATTTCTCCACTCCTCATGCATGCAATTGTAAGCAATCAGTTAGTAAACTGACAGTTGAGCAATCAATTAGTTAGCAAACAGTTAGTTAAACTGTTTGAGAGTTTGTTAGAGAGTTAGTTTGCATGTAAAGACTAAAATTAGTCTTGAGTTTGTTTTTCTAATTATTGTATGGATTCAAATCTATTTAAAGATGCTTTGGGCGCATCATTGTAAGCAAAAAAAATTGAAGATCAATAGAATCTCTTTCTTTCAAGAAATTGTTGTAGCAATTGTGTTCAGTTCTTATTTATTTGTTTGAGTTCTTGTTTTGTATGCTCTCTATATTCTGACAAATTGGTATCAGAGCTTGGTTAGGAAAGCAGCCAGCAGGGAGGCAAAAAGAAGAAAGGAGAATGAAGCAATCAGGCACAAGAATTCCCACAGGCAGTGCAGAGACCGACATCGGTAGTTCAGAGACCAACATCGGCCAACTCCAAGACTGACATTGGCAGTGTAAACTGACATCAACAGTTATCCGATCGACCGCAATAGTGTAACCGACGTCAGCGACTATGTTTTAGAGAAGGCCATCAATGAATTCGTCGAGCCACCCCCGAAGGATGAGCCGACAGCTGAGACCAAAGACGAGACCGTTGAGGAGGCCCCGCCTACACCTAAAGTCATGCAAACCGAAGAGCCGAAGCTGATCAAGGCAGTCGAAGAAAGTGAAAAAAAGAAGCAGTAGAAATAGAAGAATGCCCAAGCTAGAGGCGTATTACACAGAAGATTGCTCTGAAGAGCTTGATTCGAATGCCAAAGATAAAAGGCATCGAAAGTTTTTTATTTGTTTTTATTTTTTTGTTTCTTGTTTGCTGTCTGTATTTAGTTTTACAAGATGTATGTTTTTCGTGTTATGCAAGCAATGCAATCATTCATTGTCTTCAGATTATAGCATGGATGGCTGCAGTGTCGTGTTTTGAAAAAATGAGCTCTGCAAAGCTTGTGTTACACAGCGAGTGAAGTTGTGAAAGTGTGTGTTGAACAGCAAGTGAAGCTGTCAAAGTGTCTGAAGATCAGGGCGATCGTTGGCAAATCTAGACCAACGTGGAAAGAACTCAGCAGAGTTCTTGGAGGAAATCTGAGCAATTTCGCGTCGAGTGAAAGAAATGTAAGCAAATGGGAAGCTTGCAGTGTTGGACATAAGCATGTCCATTGATAGCCTTTCGACAAGCTACTCCTCAGTCTTAAACGCTGAGTGAACACTCATTGAACAATTGTATTTCGCAAGGCGGTGTATTCCGCATGAGAAGACAAAATTTAGGCATAGTAAATGCTAAAATTGTAAGTGGTAGAAATTAAGGGGGAGTGTTAGAAACTCAAGTTGAACTGGAGTTTAATTTCTCCACTCCTCATGCATGCAATTGTAAGCAATCAGTTAGTAAACTGACAATTGAGCAATCAGTTAGTTAGCAAACAGTTAGTTAAACTGTTTGAGAGTTTGTTAAAGAGTTAGTTTGCATGTAAAGACTAAAATTAGTCTTGAGTTTGTTTTTCTAATTATTGTATGGATTCAAATCTATTTAAAGACGCTTTGGGCACATCATTGTAAACAAGGAAAATTGAAGATCAATAGAATCTTTTTCTTTCAAAAAATTGCTGTAGCAATTGTGTTCAGTTCTTATTTATTTGTTTGAGTTCTTGTTTTGTATGCTCTCTATATTCTGACATGGATCACAAGGTATATATGAAAGGTCCTGTTCTATATAAATCTTTGTCTGTTTTCCTTGATTATGGTTTAATTTGCATTTTGCTGTATGGATTAATTTGTAGTTTGCCGTTGGAAAAGATGGCAAAATAGCTAGATAAAAGACTACCTGAAAGACCCCGTAGAAGAGGGATAACTGTTGCCCAGAGCACCTATAGCGTGGGCAGTGGAGATTTTGATGGAAGAGTCCAATCTGAGGCTAACGAGGGCAGCATAGAGGGCCTGCATAGCTGGCACCAGCTTAGCACTGAGCTATGCATCGGTCCCTGTTTAGACCTCATTGCCTACAGAAACGGCCACAATCTTGGTTTCTGGTAAATGAGGAGCCAAGTTTTGGTAAAACCACGCCAATGCCTGCTGGTTTGTGGTGAGGCTTCCCACGTTTTCGTTGGGAATACCCACCCATAGTTCTATATCTTTTTTGGCGAAGGCGTGCAGGATTTCTGGGTTGGAATCGTAGAGCTTCACTTTTTTTATATTGATGCCCTGCAATAGCTCTGCTACATTTTTGGGTGAAGGCAAGTTGTGTGCTATTTGACCATAGTTGATGCCTACTGTGCTGCTGATTCCGATTGATAAGCATTCTACAAAAAACAAAAAAATAAATAAAACCAACAGCCAACCAAATCTACCATCAGACTTGTATCAAATCAGAAAATAAATTCTCATATTTACCGTGCAAAACAAAGAATGTTTATCAGTGAATCCCAAGATTTAACCAGCAAACAAGTTTTAACGTAGCTGAAACGGCACATTCAAATGTAAAGAACCATACTAAATGAATCGAATATAAACTCTTATTTTCTATATTTCAATACTTTGCTTTATTTTATCATTCTAGACTTTACTGAGCTTCAATTTGCTATCAACCATTGATGATCGTTGAACCACAAAGGAAAGGTATTCTGGAGTTCAGTATTTTATGTATTGTTTGTTTTATAATCTCTACAAGAATTTAAGATTTACAAAATAAGTGGCTGGTATAAAAGAACTACAGTAAATTCAGGTGAAATTATAGCACCACGAAGACCCTGGGTCGATTTAACGTGTTTGTGTAAATTTACATTTACATGGAAAATGATCCAGCTACACTTAACATAGGACGTAGTCCACGTGTTGCTCCGATTTCGATGGTTTCATGCCACCTTTAATACGAGAAAGATTAGAATATTCATCATGGAAATTTGTAACACCCATTCAAAATCACAAATAAATATTTTTTCAAATGGGAACATTTGTAAAGTATGGCACAAAAATACAAGTTACAAGAACAGAAAAATTGATATTGCATCCCATAAAATAACCATTGTCCTACAAATTTTTTTTACCTACTCTCGAAATCAAGAGCAACAAAGCCCAGATGACGAACAAGAGTTTCATTCTGCAGCTCTCCAATGCGATACTTGGAAATTATGCGAAGTAAAAAACTGAATAAATGGTTAAAGTCGGTTAATGTCAGCTTTCGTGGATGTCTCCTGTTCCGTTGTGATTATGATTGAATAATAAACGTAAGGCGTTCCTCATTTGAACCTCTTACTCCTCAATCGTCACGTCCGCTTAGATTGTACTTCTAAGATAGAAGGATTAAGATTTTTTTGTTTTGTTTTTTAAACCCAAGTAAACAAGTAAACTCTGGACCGTCTCGATTAATTTTTTAAAAATTCGAAACCTCTTTGTAAGCGTCATCTAACCTTTAGTCCTTGCCTCTAATGCGTTAGTTGTAATAAAAATTGTGATGTAAATTAAAGTTATTGATTAACAAGAGAAATCAAGTATATTATAAATGATAAATCTTTGTTAATAAATATGGAGAGGGAATATTGTAACTATTCAAAATTATATAATAATTGAACAGCTTAAATGTAAAAAAGAATAAGATTTAAATATATTTTTTATGGTAGTTAGAACATATAAACATGATTTCTTTTAGCAAAATGTAGAAGCATAGAGGGAAAGAAATAAAGAGAAAGTTAATGTAGTAATAATAATTATTATTTTTTGAATAACTGGACACTGAGGTTTAATCTAGCGACCTCAAGATTTTTCAATGTTATCAAGATAAGCTCCCTCTACCCAATCGACTATGTAAATACAAGAATAACTGGTCCCCTAAAACCTGGATAGTATTGACTTAGGTGAGTGCTAGAAAAACATTTAGGGATCACAACTAGGTATCACTTTTTTTTCCCCTAAAACAATCATATATATTGTACAAAATGAGACATGAATAGTTAGTATTGAGTTATAATAGTTTTACTAAGGCTTGTAGTTTTGTTGAAAAAGTATTATATGAAGCAATTGATTGATTTAAAAAGAACTATGAAAAATATAGTACATTGTTCATGCATTTATAAAGACCCTCTAAGACAAAAGAAAATATAAGAATTAGTTTAGTGTTAAAGTTTTTATTTGTTTTGATATATCAAAAAAATGTTGCAAGATGGAAGTAATGAGTTGATGAAACTAGATTATAGTTTATTATTTAAGCATGTATAATGTGTTTTTGTTGGTCAAGTGTAAATGTTATCGGGAAAAAATAAACCTTAAAGCATGCAGATGGTGGCAAGTTTGTCCTATATGAAGTCTTCATAAAATATTTTTGCTAAAGTAGCAATGTTTGCAAGAGTAGACCTTGAAGAAAGAAATGTTGGTAGTTATTTTTAGCACTTTCTATATTACAAATGAGACTATGAACTATCTTGTTGATAAGAGGAACAACATAACAATTTTTTGGTGGTAGTTGAAAAGTTTCAAAAGGCATACCATATTTGTTGCAAATAGGTTTAAAAGGAATAGAATATACACTTGTAACTAACAACATTCCTTGTACCTATGAAAATAAAAGTAATAAATATTAGTGTAAATAGACAATGTTAATTTGGAAATGAAAATAATATTAAAAGAAATAAAAACTATTTTTTTACCCATGTTATCACAATGCAAGAATATTTCTCTCCAAAACACATGCACTGTAAATAATCTTTGTAGATTTTCCAATTCTATATGTTAGAAATTTATTTATTCTTGTTCAATGTATCATATTAGATTATAAAGTTGAGCAGTGGTACTAGTTGATAACAAATTTAGTTGTTACAACATTGTGTAAAATTTCAATTAGTTTATTGCAGGGACGAAAAAAATTGTCTTAACTTCCCTTTTGATAAATATGTTTTTGATGTTCCTATCGTCTTTGTAAACCAAAATTTAATAAAAAATGTGAAATTGGAAAGAGTAAATATCTGGGATAGGTTTTGGAAGATCTATCAAAATAATGTAAATAAGTCTTCTATTAAATGTTTTAATGACTTTTTGAAAGAAAATCTGAAAAAATTGTAAGCTTCCATAAGTCATTCAAACTATTTTATCAAATGCATGAATGCATGCCATAGAGTGAATTCAAAAAATACTAAATACCAATTTTCTAGTGGAAACCTTAAAATGAAGTGCACAAAATTTGGTTTCAATGAAAATAAGAGGATGGATCTATGAAAATAAATTAGCCATTTGTACATTAATTTTCCTGATTATAATACTGATGACAAATCAATTAGTAATTTATACATCAATTTTATTTAATGGATTTTATTTAATGGATAAGTTCATATTGAAAGCTACATGCCATAAATATCAGGTTGATGACCTAAAAGATATTTGTAAGCTGATTTTTTTTAAAGATTTAAAAAACATAAAAACAAGTAGAAGACATGAAATAATAGGGTTGTCATGAATGTGATCATTTCATGGTCACTAGTTTTAATTAAAAGTAAAAAAATTAGTCAAATGTAAAGAAACTCCAAAATGACTTATTAGGTAGCATATAGAGAGTGAATCTCAAACTTTTATTGTAGGGTTTGATAAATGAAACAAGTTGAAAGATATAATTTTATTTATTTATTTATTTATTTATTTTATTTTATTTTTTAAATTTAATAAGGGTAAATAGTCATGTTTTGAAAGGTTCTAAAGCCTTGAATAATGGAGATAAAGATAGAGATTTTAATAACACATATGATACCACTTATAATAGTATGGGGAACACAACATCAAATCAACTAACAACAAGTTTCACAAACATCAAACACATAGAAAAAAAGGTAGTAAACACCCCAATATAAAACCAATGAGTAATTAGTTCTAAAACCTATTTCTTTCTATAAACTTCTTAATAAAATTCAATAGGTCTTCATTATTGCATTATTCCTTTTTGTTGAGTATTCATTTATATAACAATTCCAATAATAAACCAAAAATCAACGTAAAAAATGAGCAACAAACAACACTCAATCCCATAGA
This sequence comes from Torreya grandis, assembly GCA_037957365.1. NCBI lineage: Eukaryota > Viridiplantae > Streptophyta > Pinopsida > Cupressales > Taxaceae > Torreya > Torreya grandis. Next base: position 1,928,738 of record JARHVA010001151.1, on the reverse strand, counting down.
ATGCTTTTTGCCATAAACCAACCATAATCTAACCATAAATAAAGTTATTTTCTACCTAGGTTCAATAAATATTATGCATAAAACTTCTTATCTTGTAACCCTATGATGTATATGACCTTTGAATCAAGGCATTATTGAGTCTACCTATCCTCTTCCTCCTAACTAAAGTCCAATCCTTCTTCTCATCTAGGTCCAAAATAAAATATAATGGTAAAGTAATTACTATTGAACTAAACTCCAAATACGTTCCACTAGAAAAAAAAAAATCTTAATTCTAGATGGGGATCTGGAGGCATCCTTGAGAACTTCCTTTACTTGTGTTGGACTAGCTATAAGGTCCTCACTTGAGTTTACAATCTCTTCCAAGTCTAAGTATTTTCTTTTGGTTTCAACACTTTTCATGGTGCAATGAGATGGTTGGAAAAGGATTCCTTTCACCAAGTGACTTCCTAATTTCTTTTTGATCTACTACAATATTTTTTTAAACAACCTATTTGAAAGCAACTACTATTATAGAAAGGTAGGCCCTCATAGTCTAAGGGTTAGGTCCATGAGGTATTCTAATTTCTAATCAATTTTTGAAGAAAGATACTCAGAAGTGTCGATGTTGAAAGAAATAATTTGATGCTAGGAAAAACATCATATTTAGTAAACACATTATTTTAAATATGTTTCAAAAAAGGTAGAGAAGGAGGTATTATTTCTAGTGGTAAAAAGTACAGAGAGATGGGTACTAATTTATACCTCTATTTTCGCATGTAATAATACATTCATGTCTTCTAGTGCCTTTTTGTTCAATGGATTGATCAAAATTGATCAACTAGTCTTCAACGTTATTTTAGGTCCACATTATTTTACCAAAATTTTGAAGAGGAATATTGGGAATTCCTTGTTGTTTAGTTTTTATTCAGTCATGGTGAAAAGAGGTTTGAAAGTTTTATATCGGTAAAGTTGCCAAGTGAGGAAAATAAGTAATTGTTTTTTTTAATGTAGGATAGATGATTGAAACTACAATGTATTTGGGGTAATGTGAAATTGCCTTTAATGTATCATCTTTAGAACTACAAAATTTTATTTCCATAATCAATTTCACATCAATTTTCTTTGTAGAGGTTATAATTACAACAATTATTTCAGCTACATATCCATCAGTAGTTCATAGTAATAGCTTGATTATTGTGTGAAAAATGAATTTTTAATAGTTACAAATGGAAGATATGGTTTCTACTATGTTATGGTCAATCAACAATAATATAACATCACAATCCTAATAATAATAATTAGATTTTGGGGCAATTTAGAAGTGTGTTATACGTATTGCTTTTCATGTGGTGATTGTGGGCTCATGTATCTCAATGAGTTTTCAATTTATGTTGAGTTTAATTTTCATTTATCCTTTTTGATCTTTTAGGGCAGCATAAAAAAATTGGTTATTTTGTTCTATCTATAGTGTTTCTTTGTAAATGACAAGTTCATCTCCTTAAAATATGTGGCTAACTCTGTGAATATTAAGGTCATCGGTTGATGTGAGGCTAGATTAGGGTCTAGGTTTTCTCACACAAGTAAAAGGACATTGTTAGTAGGTTTAAGGTAATTTTAATTTCAATAAAGTGTGAATTTTTTTACACATAGTGTTATGATTCACTCTCAAATATTTTTTTCATATTTTGGGCTTTGTAATGTTCTTTTCATATTGCTTATAATAATGTCATAAAATTAGAAAGATGAGGAATGTAATAGAGTTATTAATGTTGTGTAGCAATATTTTCAAGAGAAAATCATAAGTGATTATTATAGTAAGAAGGGTTCATATTTATACATGCATACCTTGTGTTTCATATTTTTATATGGAATTTGTCAGACTTGAATCTTTTGGATTTTTCTATATAAATTACATTTTTATATAGTTGTGTGGTATTTTTATGTATGTTTGATTTTAAGTTGTAATTATGTTTACATTTAATTTTGTTTTGCATTTGATTGAGAGGTATATTTTGTATTGTTATATAGATAGTGTCATGATTACTCTTATAACACTCAATTTCATAAATTCAATGTGTTTGAAACTATGTCTTTGACCTTATGTGGTCAATGATAGGTGGAGACATTTTGTTTTGGTTTTTACATCAAGAAATGCATATTTAGTGTTTGCATATGATGTTAACATATTTTTGCATTGTTGTTTCCATTTTCCATGTCAATGTTGAAGTCGAATAGTATATGTTTGTTACATAAATTATTTGTATCAGCTATTGTATTGTTAATTATAGATATGACATAAAGCCATATTTTTGCATTGTTGTTTCCATTTTCTATTCCTAGTCTAAGACTAGATTTAAAGCCATAGGCAATTCCCTATGCAAATTTCTACAAACTCACCTAGACACTACTTTTTTTTCTCACGCCACCTTTGATAAAATACTGGTCAATGTTGACACCTCAAAGGATCTACCTAAAGAATTTATCCTACAAGGAGGTGACCACTTGTGGCCTCAACCCCTCAAATATGAATACTTGCTTTTCTGCTTCCATAACTACTTCAACATGGGTCAATTGACTAAAGACTGTAGAAACCTAAAAAAAAGAGGGAAACTTCTTGGTTGTCAGACTTATACTCTACCCCAAAAATCTAAGAGTGACAATTTAAAATAATCTTCAAGTGAGCTTGAGCATTCCACTCTAAATTATGACCATGTAGAGTCTCTTGACATAAAGATGGATTTCAAGGTAGGTCTATCAACTCTAGATGTGAGGGGGTAAGACTCGATATTAGAAACCCCTATTCCAAGTTTCGCTAGGGGCATTAATCTAAATATTGAAACACCAAAGGAATAACCATTATATGTGGCTTTAATGGAAGAAAAATCTCACCCATTGAATCTTTTAAAATTTTAATACCTGTAGCCTAATAATCTGTGGGAGACAAGGAGAAGTGGACAAGAGTGAAAAAGAAGATAAATGGTAGAAGCGTTGAGTCTAGCATGTTCCTCCATTTAGACAGGGCCCTGTACAAAATTTCTATGATAGGCAAGGCATGAGTTTTGCATAGGTTTCATGGATGATGATAGTAAGGTGTGAATGATGATTTACTAGATATGTTGTCCTACTTGTATGTCGTTTGGTCCCACATGGCCCTCTTGGGTGGGGTTTTGCCTCACTATTTTTGTGTGGAGGTTTTATGGAAGAAAATTTTTGGCAAAAGGCCCTCTATTTCCTATTTATTATTTATTGGGGGTAAGGTGTTTATGCATATTGGTTATTTTATATATATATATATATATATATATATATATATATATATATATATATATATATATATATATATATATATATATATATATATGGGTTGCCTTCTAAGGCACCCATTTTGATATTTATTGATATATCTTTTGTCTTAGTTTCAGGTTCTCCCTAAACCTATTGTTCACCCTATTAAATAAAAAAATATAGATATGCAATTTGAAATATTAGCATTAGGTGTTACATATAAGTTTACAATTGACATGTTTTCATTATTTCTAGTTATAATTATTAATATGGATTCTACGTTGTTTCACTTGTAATACATTGAATTGCAAATAGACTTTTTTAATGCAAATCATGATTCCATAGACATGAGCCATTGTGATGTAATGTAATTGTTGAAAGATAATATGTATTCACATATTTTATATATGTGTCCCTTGTAAGCACAATACATCATAATTCATTATATCATGATCATTTATTATGTCTTCAATGTGTGTTTTTAGGATTTTTGTATTTAATGATGAAATATTTTTTTTCTTGTTTCCACATGGAATTTGCATGTAGGCATAACATTTCTATTTCTATTTTATCTATGATTTTAATTTTTTCATTTTTAGTTAGGAGATAAAACATACAATAACTCCAAACATAATACATGTGAAATGGTTGTATATGTTAATCCATGTGTTGGTGCATTTATTTGCTTTATTGAATTTATTTATATTTATTATTGGTGTACTAATTACCTATTATAATTAGTTTATTATGTTGATTAATAATTTGCACCAGATAAGATAAGCTTGCTTAGCTAGTAGTCAACTTAAACACCTATCTTGTTATAGTGGAGTTCCACTCTACTATTCATGGTAAGATAGGATAAGATTGCTTAACTAGTAGTCAACTTGTGTTGATCATTTACACAAGTTGGACACCTATATTGTTAGTGTGGACTTGTACTCCACTATTCTTGTAGTCAGATATCACTTGAACTACACGTATTGTGTGAGTTACTTGATATTTATCTTGCATGCCTTGCTCTATACAAGCAATGGTTATTTGTGTATTCTATATCAAATCAATATTGAATTATCAAAGTAATTCATCATATTTGAGTTATTTATTTATTTCATTTATTATCTCAGATATATATTTATTGTTTATTGTTATTACTATTTTATCTCTTATTCATGCTTTCTATTAGATTCATTAAATCATGTCTACTAATTTTAAAATAGTACCATAGTTATCTTGAATCTATAGATTGATAAATATTCAAGAGAAAAATATTCAGATATAGGATCAATTTTTTTTAATTTTGTATAGAGGCCCAAATTGAAGATTTTTATAGAATTTTTGAGCTCAAAATTGAGTTCAGAGTGCTCAAGATAATCAAAATCATCTATAATTTTGTCTTAATCAGGCACAGGAGGTGAAATTGGTAAGGGTTTGATCCAATAGCACTACGCCCAAATCTGACAAGTACTTGAAAATAGAAGTGTTTCTAAGAAAAATGGACCTCTCAGTTAGATTACAAAGGCATCAAAACCTATAGATCCATATAAAATTTATCTAATTTAGACATAGTCACCTAGAAGGCAATTTTTTTGCTCCAAGGTATGGCCGTACAGACTGTATGGACTATGCAAAAAACAATTGAGCAGGCCTCATAGATTAGCAAGTAGAATTGATAGAGCAACTTTGAGAGCCCACCATTTGAACCCTATGAGATATTTTTGAGTGAAATTTTTTTTGAAATAGCTTAAAAATTTCATGCTCTTTTCTTTTTTACTTTTAGTTTTTTTTAGATTTGTCAAGGTTTTTATAGAATTTAGATTTTTCAATAGTAGCTCTTTCCCATCCTCATTTCTATAACTTCAGAGGCTCATAACTTTCACAAATGACCTCATATTGAGGTCCCATTTTTTTAAAGTTAATATTTTTTCAAGCACAATACATTGGTGTAGAATTTTTTGTAATAAAGTGCATACTTTTTTGTACTTTTAACCTAGAGGGCCTAATTGAGATTTTTGTAAACTAAAAAAATTATAATCCAACCTTGTAATTGCACTCAATTATAAAGTTCCAATAACTACTTTTTATGTAGGATAAAACTAAGCAATTCAAGGGGGTTTTGTTGTGTGTTCTGTACTTTGATTTCTACTTTATGACAGTTTATTTTCAATTGCATCATGGGGAATCCTAAGTTCCTACTATTAAAATCATGAAACCATAACACATGAAAATAGAATGCTTAAAATGCATTAATGATGCTAAGATAAATTCCTTACATAACAACTCTTTACTCCACCTACTGAAGCAAAAGAGTTACAATATTTTCTCTTTGAAACTACTAAGGTTATTAGATGCATTTGGTCTTACATGTCTTTAGATTTGAATTTTCATCTTGACAAATGTACAAATATAAAATATGGTTGGGATAAATTAGCATCATTATTTGGCAAAATATATGAGGTTCATGGTTACCAAATTGACAATGAACTCATTAGTTTTGATCCTAAAAGCTATGCTACAATACAAGACTAGATCATTAAAGTCATAGATCTTAGAGCACAACTTTATGAATGTAAAATTGATAAAAATGATATTCAATTGATTTTTAGTGCCTTACATAAATTAGGTCCTAAATATTCATCCATTGTCTCTAGCTTTTAGACTCATAGGCTCACATTAGGCGCAACATATCAAATGCCCACCTTTGAGGTATTTTTTGAGAATCTAATGGCTGAAAAAAAAAGTTAATAGCTATGGGTCTAATCAAGTCACCCAAATATCAAGCTCTAGTTGCAAGTCAACCTCAACATAAGAAAGCTTCAACATCAACATCAAATACTGGGTCAAGTAAAAAGATGCAGAATAATCAGAATAAGTTAGAAAGATAAGAATAAAAGGAAACAATCTTCCTCACAAGGAGATTATAAATTCACTAATAAGAAACGGGATTCAAAAAAAAGGACTAACACTCCTTGCCCTTATTGTAAAAAGGGGTTTCATAGTGAATAAAATTTATTGAAGAAAGATATCGATGACCTTAAGGGTCTTCTCAAGAAGAAGAACATCAATCAATCCTCTTCAAAGGATTCTTCCACTCCTTCAAATTTAGGAAAAGGAAAAGTTACAGCACTAATTGCACTAGAAAATTCTCTAAAGTCATGGGTACTTAGCTCAAGTGATTCACAGCATATGGATTTTGATTAAGAATAATTTTTTAGATTAGAACCAAGCTCTTTGCCTCATATTCTCATAGGTGATGATTCTAAGGTAGATGTCATAGGAAAAGGTATAGTTGATGTTGATAGTGGTGTATTTGAGGATGTCCTCTATGTGAAAAAATTATAAACTAACCTTTATTTGTCTACCAAATCACTCACTTTGATACTGGTAGGAAAGCTGAGTTCACACCTGATTCTATATAAATCAAAAAATTAGAAGATAATGTTTTAGTTGCAATGGAAAAAGTTGACAATCAAACTCGGATTTATTTATTCTCCCATTTTGTGCTTCAATCTTCCTCTATAGCTTTGATCTCACACACTGATTCAGTGAATAAGCTATGACATGAGCAGTTTAGTCATCTAAGCTACCACTATTTACAATAGCTTAGTTAGCAGGAGATGGTTACAAGACTTCCACATATTTAGTTTTCAGGGGGTGTACATCATGGTTGTGCCTCAAGAAAACATATAGAGGATATGTTTGATAAAAGGAAGGCTTGGAGGGCTACACAAGTCCTTGCAATTGTTCATAGCTATTTAGTAGGTCCATTACCTACTTTTTATTTTAGTAAAACATGTTATGTTTTCACATTTATTGATGACTGTTCTAGATATACTTGAGTTTATTTTCTAAAATGAAAGAGTGAATTATTTGATATATTTCTAGAATTCAAATCTCTAGTAGAGAAAAAAATTGAAAAGTCAATCAAGATCCTCCACATAGATAATGGGGGGGAATATGTAACCAATAAGTTTGAACAATTTTGTGCTCTTGAATGAATTTATCTTCAGCATTCAATTGCATATACACCTCAGTAGAATGGTGTAGCAACAAGGAAGAACATATTCTTAAAAGAAATGGCAAGTTGTATGATTCATGCTAAATCATTATACCTGAGTACTGGGTAGAAGCAATTAATTTTGATGCATATATACAAAATAGGGTTCCTCACAAAGCTTTAAAGGGGATAACACCTCTTAAAACTTGGTGCAATAGAAAGCTAGAAGTGGAACATTTCAGAGTCTTCAGTAGTCTAACATGGGCTTACATACCTTCTGACAAGCATCACACTTTACAACAATAAATCTAGACTTGCATATTTGTGGGATATTTTGATGGTGTTAAGGGATATTGGCTCATTGATCAAGATTCACATGTGCTTATTATAGTAAGAAGTGTTTACTTTAAAGAAATTCCTTCAGACTTGTCTTCTAACATTTCTCAGTCTTCTTCTTTAGAAGAATTAGATAGTAATGATGATGATACTCCTATTTCATCTACTCATAGGGATGATGAGGGAATACCTCCCTAGCAATGTTTATCAAGTCATATTCCTCCTCCTCCTCCTCCAGATCCTCTCCCATTGATGTCTTTGTGGGCTAGATAGACTTTGGTAGATGCAAAACCTCTTGTTAGGGATCTATTATATAAAACGAGAAAATGGTCACAACATGATATTCCACTTTCCTACATTACCATAGCTTTCAATCCATAATATTTTTTAGGAAGCCACAGGGACAATTGAGTGGGATTCAGAGATGGAAGAAGAGTATGACTTAGTGATTAGGAACAACACTTGGGATCTTGTTCCCCTTCTTAAGGGAAGATAATTACAACAATATAGGTGGATATATTAGACTAAGTTTTTATTGGATGGAAATATTGATAAGTATAAAGCACATTTAGTAGCCAAAGGTTTTTCCCAAGTGGAAAGCATTGACTATATAGAAACCTTTGCGCTTGTTGCTAATATGAATTCTATTTAATTGATACTAGCTATTGGTGTAGCTCATTATTGGGTTGTACATTAGATGGATATGAAGAGTGCATTTCCCTATGGGGATCTTCATAAGGAGATATATAAATCACCCATGGGGGTTCATTTAGGATATTTCATTGGTGTGCCACTTGTAGAAATCTCTCTATGGTCTAAAACAAGCCCCCAAGGCTTGGTATTCCAAGATGGACACATTTCTTCTTTAAGTTGGGTTCTTGAGATGTCACTCAGATCCAAATGTCTATATTCTATGGTAGGAGGATTCACTATTATACTTGGTGCTCTATGTTGATGATCTCATTATTACAAGGAGCACAAAATCCATCATCAGCAGTGTTAAGATTGCACTTCATGATAGGTTTTCTATGATAGACATAGACATATTGCATTATTTTCTTAGGATTCATATAGCATAGTCTTCTTCCAAGATTACATTTTCACAACCCAAGTATGCCATGGACTTATTATCTAAGTTTCACATGGCTGATTATAAGCCTGCACTGACTACTTTCTTATTTAGAGTTGAACTTAAGGTTCATTGTTCCACTCCCTTGGTTGATGCCACATTATATCTCCAGCGTGTAGGCAACCTCATCTATCTGACTCATACATGGCTTGACATTTCATATGTAGTTGGAATTGTTTCACACTTTATGCAGACACCACATCAACTTCATTGGAAAGCCACCAAGCACATTTTGAACTACATTCAGGGCACTATCAGATATGAGATTTACTATACAGCATGTATAGGTTTAGACTTGGTGGGATACATAGAATCTAATTTGGCTAGTAATTATGATGATCATAAGTCCACTTCTAGCTATATTTTTCACTTTAGATCTAGCCCCATTTGTTGGCAGAGCAAGAAGCATCATGTTATTGATCTTCCATCTATAGAGGCTGAGTATCATGACACTATTAATGCCACTACTAAGGCTATTTGGCTTCATAATATTCTCATTGAGCTTGGTGTTCCATTTAAAAATACATCAGTCATCTACTATGATAGCTAGAGCACTATCTAGATCTCAAAGAATCTAGTTCATCATCAAATAACCAAACACATAAAGATCCATATGCACTTTATCAGGGAGTTAAAGCAGGTGGAGATCATTGATCTTCAATATTATCCTAAGGAGGAGCAGATTGTAGATATTTTCACCAAACCTTTCACTAAGAGAAAGTGTCTTCACTTACAATCTCTTTTGGGGGTTTAGGACATTAGTTCCTCATGGGACATCAGTTCTTCAAGGGGGGTCTCCTAGACCTTCATTTTAAGGAGTTTTTTTTCCTTCAGGGTGTTTCCTTTCCTCATCTATTTGTACAAATTACCCAATATGGATACACATTGTCAGGACTCCATATCCTATGTAAACTTAGCTAAATCCTCAAAGAATTTATCTTCAAAATAACTAAATTGATGCACCATAGGATTAAACTCTAGAAAGTCAACACTGGTTCTCTCATCCCCAATATCTATTAAATTATAGAATAATGTAATCTTAGGGTTTCAAGTTAGTCTCAGAAAGGAACCACCATACTAATTTTGTGCCACTTGGATCATAATTATAATCCCAATGTTTCAAGTCTCTATTTTATATTTTTATATCCAATTATAATAACCATCTGGTAGAAACAAACTAGGAGACCTGCAAAATTTGGATTCTTCTTTTGAAGATGGAATCACCTCAAATCAATGTGATCTATGTAATCCTTTATCCATTCCACTCTTTTGTGCCATTGAAAACATGGTCAAATCATTCATATGTGGGTTGAAATAAAAATGATGAGCATACATCATAATTCAATCAAGGTGAAATTCACTAGCTTGTGCCAATAGAACCCTTGAATAATCACTTGGATTCCATATCTCACCACTCCCATCATATGAATCAAGAGGTGTCTCACAACTCATATAATGAAGAGATGATTTTACATTATTAATGAAAGATGTTTCATCATACAAAATTTGCTTGTCCGGCCCAACTGAATAGCACTCATGATATTCATCCCAAGTGCTTTCATCATGTTGAGTATTCATGATAGTCAATCTGTTGGAGTCACTAAGTGATTCTTCATCACTTCCAATCTCATTAATTCATTAAATCATATTTTTAACCTCCATATTTATTGTACCACATTCTTGTTCCTTTGATGTGGTTGCAACATGGGACTAATTTTCTTCTTTATAGAGAGAAAAGTGATATAAACTTAACTCAAGTTTAAGTTCATCAACTTCTTTCTCTTTTACTGTGAAATCCCTATAAAACTTCTCTATAAATTTGATGGCAAGGTCTCTATCTAAAATCAAATGCAGGTAATCTAATTTCATTACCTCTTAATCGTGTTTTATAGTCTACATATTTGATATAAAAGCTCCAACCATCAAACCTTTCTTATTTTCTTCAAGTTGAGTTGTCTAAAGGAGGTATTCAATGAAATTGTGTGTGCTATAAAAATGATTTAAGGTTTGAAAAAAATTATCCTCGATGACTTTTATTTGTTCCTTCAATTCACATGACTCACTAGGACAAATATCCAAATAAGCTTCATAAAATGAGTTTTTTTATTTACCTTCAAGAACATTCTTCTCCATATCAGCTATCTCTATAGTATCTTCCATGCTATGATGTACAAAATCAGATTGTGTGTAGTTTTTATCCACACCCATTACCTCATGCTTATCCATCAAATATTGAGTATCAACAATGTAAGGCTTCTTACCACTATCATCCTCATATGATTCATCTCTCACCTCATGGTTATGTGAGGGTAATGGAGTGCTTTTTGTAATCATAAAATCAAGACTATCATCATCTTCATTCATTATTGCTCGTTCATCATGATGTGTTGGTTCAAGAGTTGTACCCAGCTAAAAACCAAGTGTATTACTTGTCTTAACATCTATCCCATGGTTTCAAGTTGTGCCTTCATTGACCTTCAACTCTTTCCCTGCTAATTGAATTTGATCCAATTTGTCCAAGTCAATTTTTCATGACATGAAACATTGCCTTCATATGTATTAAAACTATCACCTTCAAGGCCACCCAACTCATAATTTGATTCCTTGCAACTACTATGAAGAAATGGTAATACAATGCTATGCTTAAATAATGGATCATCAAAAGAGTCCATACCTTCATGTGACTAATCAATCACTACTGGTTTGGTAAACTCCATAACAACATACCTTTCAACCTCATTGTTATTATGGAAACTCATGTGACCCTTGGTTGTGGATGCATGAAGTGATTCTTCTTTGTCCATATCATCATTCTTATGAAGTGAACTTGTGAGCATGGGTTCATCTTATTTAAGGCTTCCACATGTATGGCTAGGTGTCCAAACACCTGAGCATGTGAAATAATGTTGTTCTCGCCTCAACTTATTTTTTCCCTTCTTAGGATCACCTGTAGGCTAAAAATCACAAGGAAGAAATTCTTCTTTCTTTTTAACTTCCTTTTTTTCAATGATTTTTTGGGTAACCTCTAATTTTTCTTCTTTTTCCTCATGCTTCTCATTTGCCAAGAGAGACTTCAGCTTCTTCTCATATTTTTTGAAAACTCTATAAACCAATTTATATGCAGCTGTAGGACTAACATGTTCTTGCCTCAAAACAACCAATAACATAGATAAGATGGGCTAAAAAATATTATCACTTTCATTAATAACTAAAATCATAATGGTTTGCATGGTTGCAATAACATTATCATCATGATATTTTTTTATTTTAACAAGGAAATGGTGAAACATTTGGTGAATAAAATCATTCAATCCCAAATTTAACATGATGTTTCCCAATATGTGTTTTTCAAATGTTTAAAGTATGGCAACCTTTCTAGAAAAATGAGAACATTTGATATCATCCAAATCATGGAAACTATCCAACAACAACTGAATTATCTTTTTTAATGCATTATCAATGTCATCCATTTTCAATTGGAATCAAATTATCATGAGATTATATATAATTGTCAGTTGAAAGATGCATTAGACATTATTATTATGAAATTGGTAGATGAAAAGCTATATTCCACATTCACAAAATGGATAATTTTAGATCTAAGTATAAATATCCATGAAATTAGAATGGGAACAAATTTTTATTGATATGTATAATAGAAAATGCATCAAATAATATTTTAAAAATGTGATTTCAATAACTTTGATCAATTTTAAATATTCATATGATGGGCATGTTGATGAAACATCGGAGATCTTTAAGAAATTTTAATTAGATTTTATAAATCCACACCCAATTTCCTTTATCAACATTTAACCAACATGTGAAAGAGGGTATGGAGCTCTATTAAATATTATTATAGAATAAATTTTATAATATATCATACTTGTGATTGCGATCAAATAAAACATGACCTTTTTTAATATGATTCCTTTACATTAATACATTCTCATGGAATTTGATAATTCTAGGATATGAAAAAGTGGGATGTAATTTGATCTAATAATTTGTAAATAAAATCAGAAATAGCAATCTTTAAATTAAGAATCACGTCATCATTTAAGTTAATGTTTCTTTTTTAAATAAATAATATTTTTTAATATATCATCTTTTAAACATGTATACTTCCACATTTTTTTGGGTACATATTTATGATTGCATTTAATATAATGACATAACAACACCATTTATCTTTCATTCATCACATAGTAGTGTACAATCCATGTGCCTCATGTTTCATGTAGTAAGGAAAATGTGTAACACCAATTGACCCTCTCTACATAATGATATGAGACTGCACTGATATTTTTAGGGATAGAATTTGCATTGTAATTTTACTATAATAACTAAAGTATTGGAAATTTGAATTTTTATTTAATCTATTTTTACCTTAATGTCATTAAAAAACTCTCATCAAGATTTATCTCAAATTTTGATGTGTAATGTTAAAATATTAATTTATTTTAAAATGTAAAATTAAAAAATTAAATCTTGATTGTAATATATGATTAAAATTTAAATACTAATGAATGATAATAATATATTTATTTACATCCTATTAAATAATATATTGTTTTAAGTAGGATTCTTGATTTTGCATACATTATAGTAAAGTATTGACAACTACAACATTTTAAAATTAGTAAAACATATGGATTAAAATTTAAAAAAGGATCTTAAACAACATTCTCATAATGGTTGAGAAATGTCTAGGGGGCACCCCCCTTCCCCCTCTAACTAGATAGGATAGGCTATTACATGCCCATATAGATATATAGGGCCCCATCCCCCATGCCCATATAGATTAGATAAGATATATAGGGAGGGGTTCCCATGCCCGTTATATAGATAAGGCCCAGCCCTCAATCCTGTCTAGATAGATAGAGTAGATCCCAGCCCGTCTAGATAGATAGGGTAGATCCCAACCCTCCCCCAAATAGATAAGATAGACTCCTCTTAATTGGCCTAGATATCTAATCTATATGGGAGGGGGAGGCGCCCTATATATATATATGTGTGTGTGTGTGTGTGTGTGTGTGTGTGTGTGTGTGTGTGTGTGTGTGTGTGTGTGTGTGTGTGTGTATGTGTGTGTATATATATGTGTGTATACATATGTGTATATACATATGTGTATATACATATATGTATATACATATATGTATATACATATATATGTATATATGTATATACATATATATGTATATATGTATATATGTATATATGTATATATATGTATATATATATATATATATATATATATGTGTGTGTGTGTGTATATATATATACATGTATATATATACATATATATACATATATATATATATGTATATATATATATATATATATATGTATATATATATATATATTTATATATATACATACATATATATATACATACATATATATATACATACATATATATATACATACATATATATATATATATATATATATATATATATATATATTAGAGATCTAAGTCTCTATATGCAAGCCATATCTATCTATAAGGCAAGTGAAGTGTCGTCTAGATCTCATCGAGTCTCATCTTTTCTCAGAGAGACTAGTCTATAGGGGAGTTATATATTGGAGCCTATATATCTATCTGGGGCTGTCGGGGCCATCTATATATGCATATATCAGGTCTAGAATCTAGGATCTAGAGGGGAGGGTGCCGACGGGCCTAGATACTATGGGACTCTATACTATGCCCAGATCCTTTTAATCATGGAGAGGATAAATATTTTTTTGTCTTTTCTATAATTAGGATGGCACCTGATTATGGTGAGTATATATACACATTATAATTGGAAGGGCTTCAAACTATAGAAATTTTTTTAAAAAAAAAAAAACTGAATAATTTTATTTAAATTTTTTTGAACATTCTATATATTTTGAATATTCTTTTTTATTTTACATATATTTTTAGCAAGGAATTCACAACTACAAAATCTTTAAAAAATAGCAAAGAATTTATAAAAAATTATCCTAAAAATTTGCAAAGCATTCCCAACAAAACCATTTTAAAAGTGCTTTAACATGCATTGTTAAAATTTGAATGTATTTAAGCTTTTGACTTGCAAAAATATAGTGTATGAACATTCATTACAAATACTTGAAAGTGGACGTATGTGAGGATTTTTTATTATTTCTATGTTCTAATGATTCATATAACTACTTTTAAATATAATTATTTTTGTCACATTTAGCCCAATATATAAATAATTTCATCTACCATATTTCAAATTAACTTTGCAAAAATTTACAAAATCTTGTTAGTCCCTACCAAAATAAGTATAATATAGTTTTCATTGCAGCCAATAATATTTTCACTCTAACAACTTAATTAATCCTTGAGTGTCATTCATTGTTGTATTAAGTTTACATTATGCATTTATATATAAATTTAACTATGAAAAAAATCAATATAAAAACAAGGACTAACCATTACACAATGCATGTTTAACATAAAATTAGTTACTCGCAGTTGTCTCAATGGTACAAAGAATAACGAAAGAGTTGTAATTTTTTTATTTTTAGGTGTCAATATATTGACAAAATGGATGAATAAAAACAACAATATAGACTCTAGGACCTTAATATATTGTCATCACATTACCAACATTGCATCATTGATTCGGGCTGCACATCAAACGTGGAGTCGTATTGCAATCAAATCAGCTCTCATGACATACTTATCCACCCTCAATTATAAATAGCGATGGACCTCTTTCTAATGGGTTTGTAGGGCATGTAAATCCAACCACTACTCTGACCCTAGGTTTGGTGTATAATATGGCCCCCCCTGGAGTATGGTATCACCTGAAATACCATGTCATTACCACTCACCATCACTGCCTAGTGCACAATGAAATATTTTATCCCTTGCATGTTTGTTATGGCCTTGGCCAAGTTGTTTTGGAGCCTATTTTTTAGTTTTTGTTTGTCCATACTACAGAGTGCATTGAAAGATGTCACATGTTACTGAACTTTGAATGTGTATATTCTCATGGTTCATCGAGTCCATTGTTTGAAATAACATATCATCGGCTCTCATCATCACCGCATAGTTCACCTTGAAATATTTTACCACTTCCATGTTCTATATAGCTTCATCCTTCCCCACTATTTCACTATTGCTCAAGCTTACTGTAAAATAAAACGTCTTCACTTTGCATAACGCATTGTCATTATATATGAAGGAACACTTAACCTTATTTTTTAATGTCACCTCCACCAGAAATATTAGATTATTGTTACATATCCCATCGTGTATAAAAAGTGAAATGAGATCAATAATCTTAAGTGAACTATGACAAATGAGAGATGACTATTGATTTACACTCTTTCACTTTACAAAAAAATTATATATATAATTTATTATAAATTGTCATTTTATTTTATATTTAAATCAATTATATAATAAAAATATACTATAAAATATATAAATATATATATATATATATACCATATTATAAATACTTAATATATTATAATAAAAATTGTATTCCAAAGAAAATCGTTTCTTGCACGCTGTGGTGTCATGTGGAAGGAAGCCACCAACTACTAAACCTAAGGGATTTCACAGATGTCCAAGAACCTAATTTATCATCTGGCAATGCCACGACGAACTTTTCCAGTGCCTCTATTACAATCATAAAATGTCAATGCCACTAGCTGGGAGAAGGCGAGAGAATTGGACGACGGGGCATGGTAGATGGGCCACCGGTGCCCTACAATTCAGGGTTTTGTAAGAGGGAGAATGCTAGAAAAGATTGGAGGATGTTATCTTTTGAAAGATGAGTTGCATTTGCTTTAAAATTTGAAAGGCGTGATTAAAGGAAGGGGGATGCTTGCTTCTCTTGGGTGTTCTTGGGCATCACTTTATAACTTAATTTCCTTCTATTCAGCTACTCCCATCTCCTGTGCCAGTATATTTATTGCCCTCCCACGTTGTTCTTTATCTTGCATGGGCACGTTTAGTTCAGTTTACAATATTTTGTAGAAGGATTTTAGATTTGTATGGTTTTAAATATGTTCCTGCATTTGCAATTTTTTATTCATGTAGTTGTTCTATTTCTGCCATGCTCATGTTTGTGAGGCTGATCCTGGTTCAATATTTATCTGCACTTCAAAAAATCCATTAGTGTTGGATCTATATAAATCACATCTTTACAAAGATTTGATTGCATTAACGCTCGAACAGTCTTCCGCGCAAGTTATAACCTGCTCATTATTTTCAATTTTCCTAATCAATTTGTTGAATCTGTGCCTTACTGTCGCCTTTGGAGCATTGTTGCAGTGTTTGAGATACCTTGGTCATACTCTCTTAGCGCCTGATCATTGTGTTTCCAAAAATGACCTCATCAAGTTGATCTTTATTTATAGTTGTTGAATTGTTTTTTCTGTAATTCAGTCTACATAGATCTAATCCAAATGTGCTCAGTCTGATCCAAAGTGGTGGCTTGACTCATCGAAAGCACAGCCATGCGAAAACAAAAATGAAAACATCATCCTGGAAGCATCTACCCAAGCAAAGCGTAGCAGCAATTGGAGTTTTAGGAGCCCACAAAAATTCTTCTACTAATACGTTGTTCCACATCACAAACCTATGTGGTAGGGGGAAAAAATAAAAACCATCTAAAGTTAGTTTTAACTGTATTTTTTTTTTTTTTTTTTCTTTTCTTTCAAATGTTTGTTGTTGACTCAAAATGTTGCAGCCTAGCTTCTGAGAATGCTTCAACGCAAAAAGTCATGGCTTTGATCAAAATATACTCTTAATTCACTGATTCTAAATCAACAAATATATTTGCTGATGGGATTAGTGGTTTTAATCTTTAACTTCTACAAACAAGGGTGAAGAAGGGACTAGTCCATCCCTGTTAATAAATATAACTTACATAGTTTATCCTCACTGAAAATATATGTGTTTTAGTACTTTGTAAGATGGAAATAAATCAAGCACATAAACTAAATTTCATGGTAAATGAGAATTAATTTCATAAGGAATGCCAATTAAATTAGACAAATTTAAGTTTGACATTAATTTATTATTATATAGTTAATGTTTTGGGAAGAAGATTATAAAATATCTGATTTGTGGTTATCTTTATAGACGTGAAACATCACAAATTTAAGGTTCTTCCCAACCAAAATGCATTAACAGTTCCTGGATTCTTTCCACTTGATATGCGTAGGGGAGAAATTACTATAGAAAAGATTATAAATAGTTATAATCTAAATTGAAAAACGGAAAGAAACCTTCAATATCCAAGAGAGAGATAGAAGTTATCTTCATCATTCTAATTTTTAAGAACTTTCCCTTCTCTTCATATAAAACTTTAACCTCTAATAATATCTAGATAAGACAATGCACGCAATAACTTCTATTGTGAAGTTACAAAGAACCATGCTTTAGAATTGAAAACCTCAAGATTTCTGTACTTCCATATAAACCACAAAATTTTAATAGAAAAGACCTACCATATCTTATAAAAAATACATGACTTTTTTTTTCCATAGGATATGTTGCCAAAGGCAATATTAAACCATAATATATCACAATAAAATAGTTTATACTACATTAAATGTAGTTACTCTACACAACTACAACATATGAACACAAAAATAAAATATAATTAATGGTTTTAAGTTTATTTCACATAGTGAAAAAAAGAGTTTATTGATACAAAATTTAACCATAATATATCACAATAAAATAGTTTATACTATACTAAATGTAGTTACTTTACACAACTACAACATATGAATACAAAAATAAAATACAACTAATGGTTTTAAAAAATAAAATACAATTAATGGTTTTAAGTTTACTTCACCTAGTGAAAAAAAGAGTTTATTGATACCAAATTTAACCATAATATATCACAATAAGATAGTTTATACTATACTAAATGCAATTACTCTACACAACTACAACATATGAACACAAAAATAAAATACAATTAATGGTTTTAAGTTTACTTCACATAGTGATAAAAAAGAGTCTATTGATACCAAATTTAAAATGGACATTCTAACAAGTAATTTATTATGAATTAACAACCATCTAAAATAAAAATTCTTAGTTTTAAGACAAGACAACTAGATAACATCAAACTTGAACTTTCAATTATGATAAAAATCACAAAGTGACTATTTATTAATAAACTAATAACCATCTAAAACAAAAATTCTTAGGTTTAAGACAAGACAACTAGATAACATCAAACTTGAACTTTCAATTATGAGAAAAATCACATGGTGACTATGTATAGTTAAAGTTAGGGTAAATATTTACAAGTAATATATTCTAATCGAGACCCTTTAAGCCATTTTATTTTACCATATAATTCCCCCTCGTCTTCCATAATCAAATAAAAGTATGAGTTTCAGGTAATTTTCTTAAATGGAAGGTATGTTCTAAGATGAGAAACATGGATAGTGAATTTAGGTCTCACCTCACCCCAAAAATCCCAACACCCAAGCAAATGGAAATCTTTGAAACTTAAACTCTAGAATTAGTTAATTCAAGTGTAGGGGCATGTTTATATATGCACAAGATCCTACTATTTAAAATAATGTGCAACAACTAACTATCATCATTAAATATTTGTAGCAGATCACTTTGCACCACAAAAAATAAATGTTCATTATAATAATATAATTCATTGCATCATACTACCTCACAAAGGGATACTAAATGAATTCATAACAACCTTTTATGATTCAAGGAACTACATGCAAACATTGTGAACTACAAAGAATATTTACCCATAACACATCATTAGAAAAAATGTGCATAGGAAAACTTTCATGAAATTTACAACCTTACAAAGCTAATTCACAACACTTCACAACTAAAGCATGTGTAGAAGACTCCTTGAGAAATGATCCTCATATTATCATTGTTTCTCACCAACATCCTATGTAATATGGCATAACATTGTACACTAGAATTCAAAAGATTTAAACCTCAATTACTTGCATGTATCCTTTTAACTTGACTGGGACAAAATAAACTTTTTAAAAACTTCATGAGGTGAACCAAACTCAAACCTAAAGTATGTGCATCATGTATGTTTCATAAAAGAATAACAAACTTGAATAAGGGCATTATAAAATGGCACAAAAAACTTGCACAAAACTACAAAAATACCTATTCTTTACTAATTATTAAAATAATTGGTTTTGGTTGGTGTAGGATTAAAAGTGAACTCAGATGTTCTTGCATCATACACCTTGGATGAAAAAACAAACATGATATCCAACTCAAGAAACTTATAAGAGAACATTTCTATTTGTATTCCATATTTTGTAGCTTATGATGTTTTTATCCATGTCACCTCTTCAATTTATCATCCTTTCCATTTTAAGAGATAATAATTATACCCCATGTCACATGTTTTCTTATTGACATTGGAATCAATCAACCTTCCTACTTCCTCAGATAATTTCTCATACATATGCGCTCTCCAATCAACTTATTTATAATTTGTGCTTGCACTTTCACTAATTTGGCCTTCATAATATGAATATAAATCTAAAAAAATCAAAATAGGTTATATGTCTATCCATTCACGTAACTCAATATTGTATATATATTTGTAAAAAAAATTACAACTCTATACATGGCCTAATATGTTTCCACTTCAACTTATCATAAGTTATTTTTGTAAATATTTATTTCCCTGAGTGTGCTAAGACTAAGTATCCCACCTAATATTACACTTCTCTTTTCTTAATATTTGTGTATTGCATGTACTATGTAGTGCTTGTTTCCAAATGTCTTTATAATTAATGACGTAATTCACATATATATTTAGTATGCATAGAAAATTGAAAATGCAATTTCAAGTTTCACAATGTATTTTCACACAAAAATATTTACTTTTGAAAGCAAAAAAATATGTAGAAACTAATCTCACACTTCATTTAATATATTTTAATTACCATAAATTTGAAAACTATTCAGAGGATTTTGAAAATGACTTTAAATTTAGAAAGATGGAGTACGTGAAGATGACTTTGCACCAGCTAAAGTAATATAGGTTAGAATAGGTGACCAAATGTCTACAATGATGGCACTGATATGATTGCCCAATGTTTCATTGAAATAATTCAATTTATAACTTTATTGACAATTGATTGGTCCTTTCAAGAGTTAAAAGTTCTAAAAGATTGTAAAATATTTTTATTGACATAAAAATGTGGTTTCAAAATAAAATGTTTGAAGTTACTACTTCATGAGGGTCATCACAAGGAGAACTTTCAGATAAAAAGAAGCAAATAGTTTCTTCTTATTTGACTCAGCTTAGTGTTAAGATTTATTCCAAGAGTTCAAATTAAAATGAAAACCAAGGAGGTAGAGCTAATGATTAAGATCCAAATAAGAATAAAATACTAAATAAATCATGTAGTGATGATTTATCACTAAGAAAGAATCTTGATATTAGAATACCTCTGGGTGATATACCTCAAGTAAGTGTTAGTGATTTTTTCAAGGCATTTATTCTTCATTTCCAATAGATAGTACAATATTATAGAATAATCCTTATGGAATTGACACTCTAATAGCACCATTTATACCATCCCCTTTTTACATCCCATCACCCCATGTTTTTTTGCTTCCACCTCAATCTCCAAATCTTTATACATCACACATTCCCTCTTTACCTCCCAAAATAACTTATACGGTATAAGCTTCCATTCTTTCCACTTAGCTTTCCAGTCCCCTCGTTCTTCCTTCCATTTCTTATGACACTCAGATGGTTATTTCCTTGAGTAATGCACATTTTCCTTCAGTATATCACAAGGCATACAAGACAATAAAAGATACAACCAAATCCATTACTATTGATTTTGATGTTGTTTCTAGTTTGTTGTAAACTCCTAGGGATAAAAGGGCTAAGACTACTTCAAGGTTGATGATATACTCTTCAAGGACATAATTTTTAGAAATTGCCAAGTTGATCACTAATAAAAATAAAGAAAATATGACTCCAATTGCTTACACCATAAATCTAATAATCCTTAGTGGAGAAACTCATAAAGGAGATATTTATAATTTTCAAGTATTCACATCCAAACTGATTTAAATAACTTAAGAAAGAAAAAAAAATCCCATAAAAATTTGCATAAATAATGTATAGACTCTCTATATATTAGATCCATTATACAAGTGAGTGAGAAACCACTTGAATATATTGATCCTTTGGTAGTAGTTCCATTATCAAATCCAAAGGATGATATTGATAAATAAATCATCGCAATATTTGGCAAGTATCAAAGCTATGTAAAATCCATTAAGACTTGGGTTGATAAAATTACCATTAATGGGCAAAAATTCATTGAAGAAGCTATAAAATAATATAATTTCATTGAAAAATACTAAAATAAAAATAATAAAGATATAAAAAATGTGATGAAAGAAGAAAAAATATGGAAGGATTTGACCAAGTATCCTCAAGATATGGCCCTCATTGACAATAAACTTCTTATATCAAAACAAATATTCATTAAATAAAAATAAAACTATCCAGACATTTGGTCGCAAATCGTACGATGGAAGATCATTGTTCTCATGGAAGCTACAAAAGACCAATAAAACTACAGAAAATTATGTGATGAAGGATAGGAAAAGTTTGCAAGAAAAGATCAAAAATATGCTTGAAGGGACAAATCTTCTCTCTTCTTAGATTTTTTAAATTTCTCACTACCTTTTTCTATTATCTCATTGTACTATTTATTAATAATAATGTAGCTTTACAGAATCATATTCAATTTTTGTGAAGTTACTTTGGAAAAATAAAAATAAAATGCTCACCTCAAAAAGGTAGTTATGAGTTGGTTATGAAAACTTGGATTATAAATACAAGTTATGACCATTGTAAATGTATTTTTTTGATAGTATATGTGGTTTTGGATAGAAAATAGAAAATAAGAGACTTTGTATTACTTCTAATAATCAATACAAGATATTTTAACATGACCTTATGCCTCTTAGTATTTCAATAATAATAATAATAATAATAATAATAATAATAATAATAATAATAATAATAATAATAATAATAATAATAATAATAATAATAATAATAATAATAATTCAATTTCAATTCTAGCTCTTTCTTTTGTATAAAAATCTTGATAGTTTAATTTTCATTGGTTTAAGTATTATCTAACATGAAAATTAATTGGATTCTATATTTATTAAATTAATCACATTTTCATACTCTAATTTCTCTTTTCTCCCCTTTCATCTATATCTATATTTTTTCATCTCCTTTTCACTATATGCCATTTTGTTCATATTCAAAACCCTAAAAGAATAATTTTGAAGTGTAAATGTTATAAATAATTTATTTTATTACACTTTTACCTATTTTAAATAAAGGAAACATCATAGATCAGTTTTGGGAAAATAATAAAATTAATTCTAACGAACAAAAAATATTATTTAGGTTGGGGAGTTATCTATTAGTTTGAAAATCTTTAGATAAATCGCCTAGATCTCAACATTTGGATCTCCAAGTTGTGAAGCCTCTACTAAAATGTAAGATGGATCTATATCCCAATGAAAAAGGTTTATTTATTGTTATTTTTCATCTTATTTTAGATAAAGAGTTGATTCTAAACCAACAATGAAGCTAGGATCAACATCAATAGTTAATGAAACCTTGGTGTCCATGTTTCAACCCACTCATTGAATATTTTTATACTAGGCCTATTTGGGTTCGCCTACCTCATATTATTAATTTTTTATATCCTGATCCATGCTTGAAGTTAATAGGGAACTCACTTGGTAACTTCCATCAGATTGATAATGCCACTAAAATATTCTCCCATACCACTTTTGCTAGAATCGTGGTAATCAGTGATACTTCCGTTGATCTTTGATCCTCTATTGACTTAATTATTGAGGATTGTGTGTGGAATCAACCCTTATCCTAAAAAGGTCTACCTTTTTAGTGTAATGGGTGTTTTAATACTGTACATTATACTTCTAAGTGTAGCAACCATAACAAAATAAAGGTATAAACTTGGTGGAATAATTCCTCTTTTGATATTCTAACAGTAATTAGAACTAATTATTTTGATATGATGCATATTACTTAGAAGAGGAAGCTCCACCTACAAAGGAGGAATAACTTTAGGTCCCACGTGTAGAGCTCGAGGACTTTAGCCCAAAAATTACTACAACTAGAAGAAACATGAAGGTGGGAGATTTGGAAGAAGCTAAGTCCTAGATTATTTCATCTTCAAATGTTACATTGAATAGCACTGACATTAAGAAGAAGGTTCTAGAAGTGACTTGGGAATCCTTTGAACAATGTATCTCTAGTGAGGTGACTTTAGAGATTGAATTACCTATCTCAAGGGTGAAACCAAATCAACACTTTAATTTTATTAAAATCTATATAACCTTCTCCCCAGAGTTTGTAAACTACAAGAGGGAGTGGATCGAAGTGAAAAAAAGAAAAAAGGCAGAATATTTTTAGTTCATAATCAATCGAGTATGAGTGTTCACTCGTAAGATCCTTATCTTTGAGAAGGATGTGCAAAAGTTTCACAAATTCTAATTAATTTTTTTATGGTTGTTTTAAAAACTATTTGATTTTTTTTTTTTTTTTTCTTTTTCCACTAACAAAAATGTTCCATGTGAACTTTAAGACCTTATCCTTCTTCTCCAATTTTTCAAGGTTGCTGGACTTTTCAAAACCTATTCTTTAACTCTATCAAATAAAAAATAAACGGAGCAATAGAGGAGGAACTCTTTACCTTTAAATATTGGTTGAATCCACAAATTTGTTATCCCTTACAAAACTTTCAATCAACAAGCGCATACATAATTATCTTGATTTCCCTCATCCTTTTTCCCCTTTATAATCACCTCATGAATAATTCTTGTTTCCACCTATTATTTGTTCATCATATTAAAAATGAAGACTAAATTCTTGAAGATAAATTATAATGAAGAAGACCTTGGTCTATATTTTAAAAATTATCTTAAAAAATAAAAAGAATACCCTTGTAAACTAATTCTGTGTAATTTTCCCAAAAATAAATCTCTTCTACTTTTTAAGGCACAAATTAACATTTGCCTTCCGAAGACCCCGTGAAAGTCATACCTTGTATATAGGTCATATCAGAAGATTGATAAGATAATGTAGTTAATGGTAGCCTTGTTTTATAGAATAATTACATGAAGGGTTATCATTCCATTTTTTTTTTAAAACATTTTCCACCAAACTATTGAGATGATGTGAGCTTAGAAAATTTCTAAAAGAAATCAGAAGCTTGAGAGGACAGGAGGTTTCCATTAAAACTAATTCTTTTCACCTTTATTGAAGGCCCCAAACATATTTGATTTCATCATTATAGTTATTATTTGGTGTGCCCCAAATTTTATAAAATTAATACTCAAAAATGTTGAAAATAAGGGTCGGTGCAATTTGAGGGCCCACACTAAACCAAGCATCCTTCCAAAAGTTGACCGATCTTCCATTTTCTAATTTATTAATAAAAGTAATTTAAAATTAATAGTTTTAATTTACAAAGAAATTTCTAAACATGAGACCCTTTCATCCAGTGATTAGTTGTAAAAATGCCAAATTATCTTAAAATTTATCTTATTAATTTATAAGAAATAAAACAATCCAGAGGACTATCATAAAGAAGAAAAATCTATTATGGGATAGAATTTAAAGGATTAATTTTCAATGACCATCTTATTGAATTTTATATAAGATAATTAAGAAACCCCAAACTACATCCTCCATTTTAATTTTTCCTTGGGAACTTGGTATTAGTTCTCTAAAAAAAGAATAGACTCTGAGTAGCAATAGGTTTTATTAAGGAACTATTGATGAATCTGATAGAAGAGGGAGGGTATAAATTTATAATTATTTTGGAGAGGGCCTTATCTTTAATTATTTTGAGATTATGAAAATACATAAATAAAAGTGTTTTTAGGAACCAGTTCCCCTTATTCTTAAAAATTGAGGCACTTCTTCAAAAAGTTTTTAAAGCTAAAGTTTTTATTTCTATAAAATTAATAAAATGATAGGATCATCAAATTATCTTAAAATGAAATCTATTAAATATAAAATTTAGCATTTTTCTTCAAATCAACAAAAAGTTAATGGCCACTTGACAGCCCTTGAGCAATAATTATGTCAAACTAAATTTACATAAAGCATAAAAAGGTAATCATGGTATTTTTGGAGGTGGAGGCATCTTCAGAGATGATTGGGTACAATTTTTATCCTATTATGCCTTCAACATTCTATAGTCTTCAAAAAAATTGGTTGAAGCACCAATTCCTTTTATAAGTTTGAGAACAACTTTTTAATCTAAGATTCAGAAATTATTTTTGGAAGGTAATTCTCTCTTGATTATCAATGTTGTTAAATAAATAAATGTCTTCCATGTAATTCCTTTCTTTAATGATATTCCCTTCTCCCATAACTATCGAGAGATTAACTATCTAGCAGATTTTTGGGCCAACTTTGGAGATCTTAAACTTTATCCTAATGTAGTTTGGAATTGTGTCGGTCCCCTTCCTTTGGAATAATACATATAATTTATTATTAATCACTTGACCTGATTACATCTTTCCATTTGATGTAATTTCTACTGATAGAATTGTTGCTTTGGCTTTCATAGTGTTTTTGTTGTCTCTAGTCTTCCTCCCTATTTTTGCTTCTTTGATTGATTATGTTTGAGGTTCTTGTAGAATCTATGGTTTTTATATTGGGATCAAACATCATCAAATTTTTATAATTTTTGATCCTTGATGAGTTCTTGAAGGATGTTCTATAGTTTGGTGATCATGGCTTCTAGTGGTGGGGTTTTCTGTCTTTCTGGCTTCTAGTTGAAAAATTTACTAAAAAATGAAAGTTAATAAAAATAATAATTTGTAAAAATAGTATAAACCAATTGACTTTATGTATCTTTTAACTTATTTAACTTTTATAATTATACATATTAACTCCAATTTTGAGTTGAGCTTTATTTTTTAAAAAAATTGTAACAATTTATGTATTAAATCAAAAAATTAACAAAGCAAAATATTTTTCTTATAATATCTAAATTTAATGTATGTTAATATTTTGCTTAACTAATTTGTATTTTCATCAAAAATCTCATTCACATAATCTAAACAAATATTTTAAAAAACCAAATAAAATACTATAAATAAACTAGAAACATAAAATAAATTACTATTTAACCTTATCATAATCTTTATTTATATCATGTTTCATGATCATATTTGTTTACTTATTCAACTTTGAAAAATTGGTCAACTCATTCATTATCATAACTCATTTAAGATTTGTTTATTTTAACAAACCCTCATACTGATTTGAGATAATGGAAGGAAGGAGAGATTGGAGACACTTAACCAAACCACATCTTATGGAAAAAAAATATATAAATGATATTATATAAATAAATGGATATGAAACTATCCATTAAATTATCTTTAGCCTTTTTGGGAGCAAGACCACAAAGATGCAATTAAAATCTTTTAAGAACATTCTTAGAGGATCTAGACTCATTAATTGACCCAAAAATTCTTAGTGAATCATGGTGGAAAGACACGAGGACCTAGGGCTTTCTCATTATCCATACTTCGAAAAGTTGTATATATATGTTCTTATAATGACAGGTTTATTAACTCACCATTCTAATTATTTTTTATGATTATCGAAATAATGTTTACCAATTCCTATTGTTCCCATTTGTGGTTACGGGAAGCGTCCTTACAGAGGTTTACCCTCTTTTTGTTTTTTTAAAACTTCTCCTAAATCTTTGATAAAATCTCTATTATTAGTTTTCAATTTTGAAATCCTATTATAATTATGAGTATCTATAGTTAATTACAAGAATTTTTTTTAGATTAAGATTTCGTTGCTTCAACTAATATTTTATTTTAGTGTTTTTTTTCTAAAATATTTTTCCAAATCTAATTTATATACAATTTTAAGAAATTTTTAATATTGAAGCGGAATGATAAATGGAATGACAAATTTTTGAAATATTTAATTTTTTATAAATCATCTTTGTCTTATAATTTTAATCAATATAAAATTATTATAGCCAATGAGATGTGAGTGAGTTTGATAAGTAATTTGATTCTTTCAAACTCCATCCAAATTTGAATCTCTGAAAAATACATAAAACCAATTATAACCATAGTTTATATTTTGTATAATTATATCAACTTTATTTAAAATTAACATTATAAAAAATTATAAACATCATTTTATTATAATATAAACTTTTACCACAATCAGAGAATATTTTTATTCTAACAAATAATAATTAATACATAAAATTTGTTGAACATAAAATTATTTATAAAATGAAATATCTTACAACTACCATATTTTATGAAAAATTATTAAAGTTGTATTTACTTAAATAAATTAAATTAAATATTTTTAAGTATAGACGTATCATTATTTTCTACAATGGTAAGTTGTATATTTAATCATATTTAAATATAATCACTTTTGGTTTCTTATACTTCTATATAAACATGGATGATTAAGAAACTCATTTTATGTAGATTATATCATGAAATTGCGATTTTAATGTCATGCACTATGAAAGCATCAAATCTCCGATTTGAAAAGTTATTTCTATATTATCAACATTAAAAATATATATCATAAACAAAATGTGAGCGTGGACAATTATTGCATTTTAGTGAAACCGCACACATGAAAAACGTGATCAAACAATGGATAAATCCATGAGAATGGAACCGTATGCTCGTATTATCTAAAACGCTTTTCAATATCATTATAAAAATATGACAAGTGCATTTAATTTTAACTCTTTTAAAGAAGTTTACCACAACAAACGACATTGGAAAATTTATGCCTAAAGTCAATAAACTTCAACCTAGAAAAAGGGAGGCTGTGTAGTGTGAAAATGAGAAACACTACAAATACTTTTCTAATATTCAAGACCATTTCGATGATTGTTGTGATTTTCCTTGTAACCACTGCTAATTATGAGATGATGAGATGTAATATTCAAATCTAGTTTGGTATTTCTGAGTTTTGATTTTCAATTATTAGGGGATCAAAAATAAAATTTAAATTTCGTTTGGTATTCTTGAGTTATAATTTTTCTCCTAGTCTGAATGTTTTAGATATTTGTATATTTTTATAGTTTGCATTTAAAAACGATAAACTATATAAAGAGGGAAGCCTAATTTTATTAAAAAATACAGTATATAAAATTATTATAATGTTAATGTATATTTTCATTTTTATTTTTTTCAAATGTTTGTCGATTAGCTGCTCAGAATACTTCAACGCAGAAAGCTATGGCTACGATTAAAATATATTTTTAATTCAGTGGTTCTAGATCAATAAATATATTTGTTGATGGGAATAGTGGTTTTAATCTTTGAAATCTACAAACAAGGTGAAGAAGGGACTAGTTCGTCCTTGTGAATAAATATAATTTAGAAGCTTTATCCTTACTGCAAAGAAATGTAATTCAGTGCTTTCTAAGATGGAAATAAATCGAGTGAAGCAGAATTAATTTCAATCGGTTTGGTTCAATTTCATCAGTGTATTAATATGGGATGCCAATTAAATTAGCTAAATTTGAATTTGACGTTAATTTTATTATCATATAGTTAATGTATTGGGAAAAAGATCTTAAAAAAAAATCTGATTTATCGTTACTTTTATATGCATCAAACTTCACAAATTTAAGGTCTTCCCAACCAAAATGTATTAACAGTTCTGACTCTTTCAAAATTAATATTTAAAATAATTAATCAATTATAGTTTTAATTTTAAAGGGAGAAGAAATGGGGCGTAAACCATTATGATTTTGTTGAAAGAAAGTTTAGTATAAATAATATATTTATTTATATTTAAAATAGATTCGATAGTTATTTTATATTTATAAAAATAAAAATAAAATTGTCTTTATTTTTAGTTTTATCAATTTAAAAGATATGTCATGATGTAAAGTGAGTAAACTAACTTCATTCAATATAGATATATTTTGGATATTGTTGTCTAAGAAGGTATTGAATGGGCTAAAATATCTAACTAAAAGACATTGTTCATCAAGATTAATTTTGAGAAAGCCTATGATTAGATTGAATGGCCTTTTATCATAGCTATGCTTCAGGCTCTAGGATTTGATCCCAAGTTTGTTCACACCATCAATATGTTGTTTTAAGATGTTGGGACCTGTATTACCATAAATGGCTCCCAATATCAACACTTTGAGCTCCACAAATTCCTTCAAATAGGGTTGCCCCCTTGCTCCCTCGCTTTATGTTTTGGCTACAAAAGGATTTAGTTATTTATTATCCAGTTATGCTTCCAAGGGTCTGGTCAAGGGGATCTCTCTTCCTAGTTCAGATCACGATCTCTCTTCCTAGTTTAGATCACTGGTTAAATAATGGGCACTTTGTTGATGATTCCTTCCTCACTATGTAGGAAGATGAAGACTCTGTAAATCATCCCATGGAATGTTTAGATATTTTATATCATGCATCTAGGTTGTTTGTTCAATGGCGTAAGACTCAATGTTATCACCAATCTCTGTCACCCAAACCTCATTGGATGGAGGGTTATATATGGAAATGGATTCTTCTCAAGGTCTAGTTTAAATTCTTAAGCATCCCATTTACTTTCAGAGCCACTCTTGTAGAATTGTGGTCTTATGTGGTTCAAAGAGTTGAGGAAAAATCTCCTTTTGGATCACTAAGCCTTTGACTTTGGCCAAGAATTCTAAATTTGCTCTAAGGTACTCACTACTACTCATGTGTATTGTTCATCTTGTTGGGCTCCCTTCAATTCTTCTTATGCAAAGCTTGAAAAGCGTCTTCGATACTTTCTCTAGGCTAATTATCAAGGGCACTAGTGTTTTTATAGAGTCTCTTCGGCTATTTTTTGTCTTTGTAAATAAATTGATGGATTGGGACTCATAGACAACAAGCTTCAGGGGATTTCTCTTGGGGTTAAATTGATCATCATAAACTTGGAAGGGGATGATTCCTATAAAATTATACTAAGGCACTACATCTCTCAAGGTTGCCAGCTTGATAGAAAATCTTGGCAAGGAATTGGCTTTCATAATGTCCTTATCTCAGTGCTGACAGTCAAATTAGGGGGCACTTCTGTCATGCAAAGTATTTATAAGGCATGGAAAAATCTCAAACTCCACCTCATTTGGGTGGGGGATGGGTTTTGAAGTAGTCTTTCTCTAAACTTCTAGTCATTATGGTGGTCTCCCTAGTTGAACTTCCACAATGTCTCCTTTGCCATGGTCCCCTGGATGAAAAGCTTGAGATTGTTTGAGAGAGGTATTCTCACGTTTGATGATCTTTTTTTTAAGAACTATATGGCATGGCTTCTTTGGCCTATGCTAAAATCCAATTTCCATATTAATAAGAAAGATTTAGAATCCATTTCTAAATTATAGAGTTCCATACCTGATACATACTTACATAAAATTAGATTTTTCTCTCTTACTTTATGGTGAAAGGACTAGTCTTGGTCCATAGCCACACCATTTCATTGATACCCTCCTCAGTTAAGTTATAATGTGTTGGCCCCTCAGCGTATTGATATTGATGCCCTCAATCACTAGTGGTCTCTCCAATATCTCCAATAAATCATAAAACAAACAAGATTATTAAATCATGTACAAATAATAACACTCAAGTAATGGAATAATCATAATAATTTGTCACACTATGACAACAATCATAATCATTTATAATATAACAATGAAAAAAAATTAATGAAATAATAATAGTAAAATCAAATAGACTTCATAAGATCAAAAATAATAAACTAATCATCATAAAAAAACTAATGAAAAATAAATCACACTGATAAAATTCATAATTAAATACTTAACCAAACATTTTATAATTATTGTCCACCCCAAATTATCATCCTATAAAAAAATTGTCACTTTAATATTGTAATTTATTTACACTATTTTTTAAAAATATAATCTATATAATTTAAAGATTATATTTCAACCCAAAGTGTCAATCCATCACTCAAATTATCCTTTTTGCTAAAATCAAAATAACTAGATGCCATTTTTCCACAAGGATCTCATACAAACACATTTTCTAGCAAGATGTGGATATTAGCTCTACGGAGTTAAACAATGGAAAGGTGATTAAAGTAACAAAAGCAATCAAATTTTCCACAAAAGAATTTATCACCTTTTCAAAATTTTATTTCACCTACGCCACCATACAATGAGTTATACTAACATTAAAATGGATGCATGACATTAAAATGGATGCCATGACACAATGCATAGTCGTGGAAAAAACTTTCAACATCTCCTCATAATAATTTGTTTTATAAAGAAATCCCATAATTTATTATTAAAATGAAGATTATTTTTTATTCACCAAGTTTTACAGCATTTTATTTTCTTAAATGATTACAATTATAATCTCTTTGTTAACACAGGCTAATTATACAATTATTGAAATTGCATTTTATTTAAGAATCCAACATTAACTACTCACCTATTAACACCTTAGTGCCACATACACTTTTACATTATATTCTAAATATTAAGAAGGAAATTCACACTATAGTATTCCCTTATTCCAATATATATTTAGTCTCGTAACATCTTTTAGCTTAAGCAATAACTAATGTTATTTTTTCGTAAAGCCACTTTAAAGTCAAGTAACAACCAAATCCACATTTTTAAATGGATTTTCATCTTTCTCAAAAAAAAATGTGTCGGATGTGTTCCTTACACTTTTATATTCTCTAACTATTATATTTATAGAATATAATATTTATCCTTAAATTATTTTTGGATTCCAAATCCAAATACTTATTTTGAAAATCAAGAAATGATAGAACATGGATATGTACAACTATTAGTATGGAAACATGTTTTTGGCATGAAACCAATTCCATTTCATTCTTATGGCACTAATCTTACATCTATTGGCCCTATCCAATCTAATATTCTCATCCAGATGCTATCCTAGAAAGTGTTATACAGACCATCATAGAAACTGTTGCAAACTGTTGCTTGTCCACATATTCGCAGCTTTCTTTTTGAACCCACATATTTATGTGGGGATGATTAAGAATGGTCACTATAAATCTACGATAATTTCAATATTCTTGTATTAATATTTTTTTGATGCAATCATTCATACATCCCATATGTAATGCCTTCCTGCTAATCAATAGAAGTGTTGTAACTAAGCTCCGCCCTTCCTACTAATCAATAGTAGTGTTGGAACTAAACTCTGATATTAATGTGTTACATTTTTTATTTTTAATTTGAGATCAATCACTTTATTTATATTTGCATTCATATATTTTATATGTAATGCTTTCTTACTAATCAATAGTTCTAATATTGTGTTACATTTTTAATTTTTAAATTGAAATTAATCATTTTTTTTATATTTTAAATTGAAATCAATCATCTTTTTTATATTTTATTAATTCTTGTATTTACATTTATTTTTCATTTATTTATAAACATACATAATAATATATCTCATATAAATTGGATCTATAATTTAAACTTGCCTATGCTTAATTCTATTGATCTATTGGTTTAATATGAGTATACTATCAAATTAACCTTAATTAATCTAATTAAACAAATGTTATATTATGTTCAATATTTTGGACCATTGTTTATATTATAATCTTATTTACTTATTTTACATACATATTTATTTAATATATATTAATATAAAATAATAATGTGACTGCTATGTGCCACAAAACCACAAAAAGTCTTGAGTCATACCACACTATACTCATAATGAAGTGATTGTAAATCACATTATAATAATATAATACTACCCTCCAAGCTTCCCTCATTAATAATCTCTCAAAATTAAATCAAAGAATATAAACAAATATATATTATTAGGTGACAAAATAATATTAGCCACAAAAAGTCTTGAGTCATACCACACTATACTCATAATGAAGTGATTGCAAATCAGATTATAATAATATAATACTACCCTCCAAGCTTCCCTCATTAATAATCCCTCAAAATTAAATCAAAGAATATAAAAATATATATATTATTAGGTGACAAAATAATATTATGCCTCAATTTTTAGAATTTTGAAGCTAGAATAATTTCATTCTATTTATCAAAATAACCTTAATTTAATTATATTAAATTTATTAAATATTCATATTTTTATTTATACATAAAAAAATGTAAGGCATATTTATTTTAATGAAAAAAAAAATGTTCATAATAATATTTAGGGATGTCTCAAAAGATGTAACATTTACATATTCTTTTAAAAATTGCATGCTTAAAATGTTCACCATAATAATATGTATGCATGTCTTAAAAGATCTAATATTTACTCCGAAAAAAAATATAATTTTTCTTCATCTTATTTAATATAAAAATTATATTTCCAAACATGCATAATAATATATAATAAAATAAATTGAAAATATTTTTAATATGTCATATCATGATTTGTAATTTCTTTTTTTTTTAACAAATTTAATATTGAAAGCATCAATATAATAAAAGCCCTGTTGTGTTAAACATTAATATTTAGAAATCTAAAAATATAAAATTAAGTCAATATTTCAATTTATTTTTTCTAGTTATCAATGCAATCATATCTTGATTCACCTATCACCAATGTGTTTATTGTGCTTTAAATCAAATTCAATACACATCCAGGGGAATAAATAGATTATAATTAGTTTTAATGTGAAACTTAATTTCACAAGCACCCAAGGGCACAAATAACATATGTTAATGGCTATAGAAAACTTTAAAATGATTTTAGATGGATTATAAGGAAATGACAAACAGAAAGAAAAAAAACATATTCAGTAGTTACCCAAATACATTAAAAAATCTATTCTAACACAACTTATATAACTAAAAAAAAAATTGTAACAATCCTTGAGATACATGCAAAGTACCAGATTCCTAAATAATTAAATATAATTTTGAAAACATGAAAATGCACCACCAAAAACATTCTAAGCATATAATATAAAGTCTAAGACAAGGATAAAAAACAATAGCTACAGTTCTAGGATCTGACTTGAAAAGATTGTTAAGAGATAAAGATATTTTACTGTACAATTTTTAATGATTTAAGTTACAGCTTTCCATTTTTTGAGAAGGCTACGAAATAAAATAGGGGAGCCACCATGGATTTGGGCTATGAATCCAAAAACAATGCCTCTACTATATCCAATTCTGACACTGCCACTGCACAAGAGGCCCCTAGCAAGCAAACACATCTTCTCTGCCATGAAACCTGCTCAAGACCCCCATGTGACGAGCCATGCCATGAAATGACAACTCAGATTCAATAGATTTTGCCTTGATTTTTCCACTGGAAACTGTTTATACGGTTCAAGTTGCTAATTCCTCGATATTTTTACAATATTCCTCCATAAAAGATGAATATTTAGCAGCACATTCTACGAACGTCAGATCGTAAAGAAATGTTGAAAAACACAGGTCGTAGGTTCTAATTCCGAAAAAAATATAATTGTTGTGTCTTATTATTGCATAATAGTTATGCTACGGCACATTCTGTCATTTAAAAATGCCTCCTGTATAAAATGTATAACAAAAAAGAAATTAGATCTAAGTTCGGAAAAAGAAAGACTAATTTCAAATTTAAAGACAGAAAAGTAGAGATTCGAACGAACAACGAATCAATGTTATTGAAGAGTGCAATCAAAGATTTGAACAGATAACGAATGTCCTTGAAGAGTGTATACTAAAAGGGAGCAGTGATCTAAGTTTGTGAAAAAAAATAGACTATTCTTCGCTTTTAAGGTAGTACATCAAAGTTTATTTGGACAACAAATGCTTAGAAATTACAAGCTATTGTCCCAGAGAATAGATCTAAGACTTTCAAATGCAGATGGATCCTACACTTTTTTCCTTGAACCAATAAACCAGAGGTTTCAAACAGAAATCTAAAATGGCTTACCAGATATCTAGGTAGGAGTGAACAATTATGAAATCAAGGTCTTTAATTTGGTTATTGGTGATGAAATTTGTCCCCACAGAGAAGCCTAGGTTGACCTGTTCATTATAGTCACCATAGAATCCTTCCAAGCTTGCCTCTAGAAGGTGGTTTCCATCAATAGATTTGACATGG
Organism: Torreya grandis; assembly: GCA_037957365.1. Lineage (NCBI taxonomy): Eukaryota > Viridiplantae > Streptophyta > Pinopsida > Cupressales > Taxaceae > Torreya > Torreya grandis. Next base: position 1,892,840 of record JARHVA010001151.1, on the reverse strand, counting down.
CCAGCCATCTCTTCTATCCATTCCTTCTTATCCATAAGATTCATCGCACATTTTCTCATCACAACAATCAATGCATAGAAAATGAACTCCATTAAAAATACTTTGAAAATCTAGAGCAGATATATAAGTAGTCTTATGTTAACTTAAAGAAAGCAGTGGCCGACATGGATGGTTCTCCAGGAAGTATCACTCTAGCAACGGGGCTCGTTCATGATCTCTCGTGCAAAAATTGTAGACTCGTCCTTATATGTTACTTCTGTAATATTGTTCACTCTAGTGAAGACAGCCAGCAGGAAAGGAAAAAAACATGGTTGAGATATTAAGTTTCTATAATTAATCAGTGCATACATAGAGAAAGCAAATGACACTGGTAATGTCTATACAGAGGCAACATAGATACCCACCATATACACAATGCATATATACCTATGTAACCAGTATAAATCCATATATGTAGAGACACAATAACACCCAACACAATGGGTATGTGCATACAAAGGAAACACATATACCCACCACATACACAATGCACACACTCAAACTGTAGCAAGTACAAACTCATAGAGGCAGACACACAAAAACCCATCATAGTGGGTTTGTGCATACAAAGGCAGCATAGATACCCACTATATACACAATGTAATTACAACTAGGCATAAGACAAAGAAACCCACATGCACAATGGATATAGAGGAAACTCTATACAAACATAAACAATTAAGAGTAACCATACACCCATAGGGAGGGAACAACATATACAATGTATATACCTTAGCATGATTTTTTATAGTAGCTTTTGACAATGGGATTTGTGAAGAAATCATCCTTAGAGCTCAGATATTGATCCTACATTGCGAGCCCAATTTACATACTGAACTTTTCCTCCAAAGTTAACATAGTTGTTTGGCAAGCTAAGGATAAACCTAATGTTATGCCTTTTGGCTTCATAAATCACAAAATCTAGACCCTACATGGCCAAAACCATTAATATCAAGTAGAGAAAATGACAGAGAGAACAATCAACAAACAAATTTACAATGTCAAGACCTAAGGGAACAAACCTAAAACACTTGATCATTATAAACACTAGGAGAAACATGCAATGCCTTATACTAGCCATTAGTGAAGGCCCATGTCCTAACAATATTGAGGTCATTGGCCTACAACTTCCTCAAAAATAGAAGTGACTTTATTTCTCTGCGATGGATATGTTGCTACAATCACAGCTAGTATGAGTTAAACCCATTGACATAAAGGGGATTTCCATTAACAAAAAAATATGTGCCTTGGGTTTTCACAAACCCATTTCCTTTAGCCTGATGAATGTTGATAAAAAATACTAAACAAAATGCAAGATATATAGAACCCATCTTTTGAGCCCCACCCATTTGATAAAATGTATCAGATTCAATAGATTTTGCATTGGTTTTTCCATCCCCAAATATTGTTGAGCTTTCAATACAAGTGATATTCTAGGGTGATATATTCAGAAGACTGATACCCCTCATCCCCTCATCTATCTTTTGAGTGCCATACCATTGCCTACAAAGGCACATGTGTGTGTTGCTGGGAGTCACCACATGTAGCAAAATAGGGAACTACATGTAGTAAAATAGGGAACTAGGACTATTTTACATTTTCCCTAATGGCTAGCCTTTGATTCACTACCTCTCCTACAATTATTCACTCTTTAACAGGCAACTAGAAAAGATAATATTTTATTATTAGCACTCCTTAAACATAGGAAAATGGTTTGAGTTTATAGCAATCTACAGCTTCTGATTCGCAATCAACAAAAGTCACATAAAAATAATAGGCTAAGGCCTTCACTATAGTACCAAGCAGGTACTAATAAGCATTTCAATAACATTTCCTCTTGAAATACATCTCACTCCATGAATTTGAATAAACTCAAGAGTTTCAAGATATATTAGTTCTTGCAATAATCATTATTTCTTTTAGTATAATTTTGAATTAAATAAAGTGATTTGTTAATTTCTTAACAAATAATAAGTAAATATTATATTTATATTAATCATTTCCTACCAATAGTAAGGTTATAATAGAAATTATTAATAATTAATCTCCTTAAGAGCTTACTATATTAATAAGGATATGATAAAAAGGTCTAATGAGTCAAACCTAGTGATGATAGACTAGAAGTGAGTGATTTGAGTACTAGAAGTAGGAGGCCTTAGGTTTCATTCCCTGGGATGTTCACTCTCTAGCATTATTCCCACACTAAGTTACAGTGGGTTATTCATGAAAAGTATCCATTGCTATGCACTACCAACCCAATGTTCAATGTGAAGGGGGTCGTCATGTGGCTTGAAACTTGTGTTCAATGCCATAAGTCAAGTCCACAATCCATGGCTAGGGATATGATTCATTGTTGGTTTAGGCATCCTATTATAAAAATGTTTGTACCTAAAATTTAACCCTTGCTAATGGGGTTGATGGTATTGTTCAAGGCTTTGAGATGTGAACCTCAATTTTGATAAAGTAACCAAGGAAAACCTATGGGCTTTTGGTGTAGGTTGTGTGATTCAGGATTGTACAAAGTTACTCATCTAAGCTACCTCAAAGAATCTTGGGGATGGTGCCAACAATGAGGCAAGTGAAAAATCCATTATTTTGAATTTGGACTTATTAATTCTCTATAGGATCAAGAAACTTATTATTGAAGGTGACTCTAAGGTGATCATCCAAGCATTAAGGAATCGAAAGGTTGGTTCTTGGAACATTAAAAACATCCTAAACCATGGTTAGAGTATTCTAGATAACTTCAATCTCTAGTAAGTATCCCATTGCTTTCTTGAAGCAAACACCATGACAGAAAAACTAGCTAATAAAGGAGTGGATCAAGGATTTAATAGTGGACAATGATTGAAGAAGTTGGGGTTTTTGAAAGAACAGTGCATTGATGTGAGATCTTGGTAATAATGAGCATGTCACCCATCATTAACTACAAATTAGCCTTGGACACCTTGCATCACATGCATGGCATCCTCACAACACCTTCTTATTTTGATGGGACAATATTGAATGGTGCATTCACAGCATGTTCCCTTTCTCTCTCATGTTGGCTTCCCTATCTTGCTAAGCTTGCCCTACATTCATATCTTCATTTTCATGGATTTTATGCTATAGGTATCACTCGGTAAACCCTTTTTGTGTGTCAAGGCTGATAAGAAGGAAATGGAATTCAATGGGCGAGTTACAGAATCACGACTCAAGTGAATTTTTGTCATTAAGTTTGGTAGGGAACTGCAGGCTATCAGAGAGATAATTGGGGTAGTGACACTTGATACCGGTTGTAAGATAAAGGTAAATTCACTAGTAGATTCAAATTTTATTAGAAATTTCCTCCTTTTTTGAAAGATAAGCAATAGACTATGGAGTTTGTTAGCAAAATTGTATGACCTAGGTTGAGGGTTGGTTTTAAGGAGGGTTTTGAGGGTTTTGACTGTGGTGTCTAGTACCCACTCCCCTTTTATGTTTATAATGAGCTACAGTTGATTCCCTTGTAGATATTTCATAAGTTAAAGGCAAAATAATTTAGGTTAGTTGAGCATTTAGAGCACGTGCAGACCTATCTAAAACATCTTGGATCAAGAGGAAATTAATTTTTGAATTGGACCTAGATGAACTGCGTGTTCCTATGGCCTCAATGATGGCAACCCTCAATTGGAAAAAATCTTTCAGGGTGACAACCATAGTAAAATCTCTCACAAGGCACTTTGGGAACCCAGTACAACGAAGTCCTTCTTCAAGTGCTAACATGGGCCACCTGGCACCCTACAGGGCAATTACAACACATATGAAGGCTCACTTGGATGGACTAAAAGAATCGTCAAGCTTGGGAGGCATTTTAAATAAAAACATTGGTAGACCAATGCTCCATCGCTGGAAGACAACCACTCTACAAGCGGAGGGTAATAGGAATGCACAATGTGATGACATGTCTGGGATTCTGACAAAGGGAGGATGTGGCAAGGATGAGGCATGGTCTGCCCAGGCAATTACTGGAGGCTCCACCTCAACTAAGGGTGGAAGCATATCAAAGGTTGTGGTTGGTGATTTGTTGGGGTTTTAGCGCACTTGTTTGTTTTTTGGTCAGTGGTTTCTTGATTTTACCCTTTACAGTATTTTTTCTTTTCACTGTTTGGTTGCCCTATGTAGCCCTTTTTGTTTAGTAGTGTGTCTCACTCATTGGTGGTCATTTGACAAGAAATTTTTCTCTATATTTTTCGTAACCCTATTTATTTCTATTAATAAAAGGATGAGGGACCCTCAAATCATCTATCGGAAAAAAAAAAAAAAAAGAAAGAAAGAAAGAAAAGAAAGAGACTTAATGAGTCATACCCATACAATTTTTTATATGGTTTTATTTCCTAAAAGTGTACCTAGAAATGAGGAACATTTAATATTAAAATTATTAGTTATTGGATTATATTTAATATAATTTTATTTAAAACTTATTTAACTTAATTAATCTATATTGAAATAATGCATAACATTTGCTTATAAATATTATTCACATTTATATGTTTTCTAAATAATGACTAGTATTGTTCTTGATTACAAATGTTGATATGAAACTTTAAGTTAAAAATTTAGTATATAATATTTTCATAAAATTGTAATCTAATCATTATAAATTTTGAAAATAATCCTTGAACATATTCTATACATATTTGAAAAAACTAAATTTTCATTTTTTATAGGTATTTAGTTTTTAGTTTTTTCATATATATAAAATTAATGGGTCTCAAATAGGAATTCCTTTTTGACTATCATAAATTTGACTTATTAATATTTGATCATTTTCATTAAAAATAGTATTTTAAAAATTACATTTTTATATTATTTTTAAGTTATGTAATCATCTCAAATAATATATAAAAGTTGAGATTTTCCATTTTTAAACGAATGAAAATATCTTTTTAAAACTTTTTTAACTCATCATTTCCCAACACTTACCTCACAATAAAATTAAACCAATATATATATATATATATATGAAAAAATAAACTTTAAAACACAAACACTAAAAATTTTATTTGAAAAACAAAAAAAACTTAATAAAACCCAAAAAAATATATATGAAAAAATAAAGATTTAAGAAACCCAAAAACTTAATGAAAACCTAAAAAACTTTATATAAATGACTAAAACACTTACATGATTTTAATTTTACATTACCTTATCAAAGATCCAAAAATGTGTGGAGACATTTTGTGCTCCAATATGTATCATTTAAATACATTGTATTTGTATTATTAATTTCAACCATGCTCTTAAATTTTTACTAATACCCATTAATGAAGTTCTATTCTCAAAATTGTCATCGGTTTTAAAATTATTCTTTTTCTTCTTTATTTTTTCTAATTTGCATAAAGTTTCAACTAAGAAATATATACAAACATCTTTAAAAAATAAAATAGTTAAGAATCTATTAATAGGAACAACGATCTATCGTCATATATATATAATTAAAATATGAGTAAACATTCTTTACATATAATTTTTATATTAAACAGGGTAGAAATAAAAATGGTAAAAAAATATTTTCAAAAAAAATGAATTGAAAATAATAGAAGAGATAATTCTCACATTAAATATATGCTGAGTTAAAATAAAATGATATTCATTTTTAAATTTAATAATATTAATCTTTTTTCCATCTCAAAATCAATTTCAATATGAATCTTGTGTTATAACTCTAATTTAGTTTGTTACTCAAAGTTATAATACTTAAGAAATAATTCTGATTAGTTAAAATAATATTTATGTTATTTAAGAAACAATGGTGGAGCAGAGCGGAGGTAACGGAAGGAATTTTGAATCTGGTTTTGGGCTCGATAGTCTACAGGGAGATGATGGCGATGTAGATGACCCAGATGCGGATGAGGAAGAGTATGCAAGGGTTCGGTCTGGTTTTCCTTTCTCGATCTAAGCTGTTGGCATATTTTTCCGCATAATGGGGGAAAATGGAAATCCATACGCCTTTGGCTCCCCTGCTTCTGGGCAGGATCGGATTTGGCAAGCTTGCTATGGGCGCTGTTCAGGGAAACCTTGAGCATGGGATTTCGACTTGGGAGATGGTTTGGGAAAGCCTTTGGGGTCAAGAACATGCTTTTCTTCCTTAGACGGGGAGTCTCTCCCCTTCAACTGGTGTTTTACGTGATCCTTGGTACTCTGCTTTCTGCGTCAAACCAGATGTACTAAGAAGAGATATGAGAACTGGTTGATTTTAATTGGATGGTGGATCATATGAAGATCTTTGCTTCTTTCACTCCACTCGGGCTGGCTGACAGTAATGGATTTTCCAGATCTTTCTGTTCTACGATTTCTTGCTTACCCTGTCTCAACAAGAGTTGACAGTTATGCAAAGACTGATTAGGGCTACTTCTACCTAGTTAATGACCGCCTATGCAAGGGTAGAAGGAGAAAGGAACACACTCTGTGGCCTGGTACCAACCACTTGCTCAGGATGGAATTTATGAGGACTGTCGTAGATGGAGAATGCAAATCTTTTTCAAGAACTTGGAACCTTGTTTTAACAACTCTTACCGTTCGAAGGCCTGGTGGACATTTATCTTTTGGGGCACGACTGACAGGTCTTGGTACCAGAAGTGATTTGGTTGATGGCAGCAACCATTTGAGCTTGTTTTCAGCCCCTCTTGATGGAACGACAAGATGGTCTTTTTGTGGTAATTCGCTGGGCCACAGCCTCATCAGTCTCCTTGATGAGATTCGATTTTGGTCCCTTGGGCGGTGGATGACATGAACAGAGCAAGTTACACGGGTTGGTCCAATAGCCACATGGATAGCTGACGGGTCTTGCAAGGTTGTGCCCTTTCTATCCGTTAGGTTTGGAGGAAGGTTCAATTTTTATTTTTATTTTTATTATTTTTATGAAATATATTTATATATTAACTTCACAGAAATATATAAATAATTCATCAAAATATAAGGCAGTATGAGAGCACACCACGAAACATTAGGCAAAGCTTAGGAGCAAAGTCTCATATTTAGGCAGCACCTAGAAACCAGTCACAAAAAAGACATAAGAGAGAAAACTATCAAGAAGCAAGAGTAAGGCTCAAAGGCAGAGGATCCACATCATCCGGACTCCAGCGCGAACTTGGCAAGTCATTGCCATCTAGAATAGGCTCCCAACCAGTAGCCTAGGCCGTGTCCGTTTCATCCCCTGCTTGAGTCCAAGTGGGCAAAATAGCCAAAGAGAACTTGGGAAACTTGTCCAGCGTGTTTGCACTGCTTCCAAGGGGCGCCCCCCAAGCATTTGGGAATGGAAGGTCAACTTTTTTGCTTGTTCTTTGAAAAGTAAGTTGCTTGGGTACCGATTTTGAGACATTGGGCATCTGTGTTGGCAATATTAATGGGAGGTGCCCTATTGCTTGTGGTTCCAAGAGTATTGCATTATCTCTGAAGCCCTGATTAGCAACGGTTACCCATGTGGTTTTGGAATTTGTTCCATAATTTGTCTAGGTATTGTTGTTTACTTTATGATTAGTAGATGCAAAACTTCTTGTTCTGGTGTGAGGGCCCATTATAGACCCTTGTGGCTTGTTGAGTTCTCTAGCTTTATTTTCTATAAGGCTTTGTCAAATTAGGATCACGTAGGGGACTTGGAAAGGATTTTTTCTAGTTATTGTTTCTGGAGACCTGGACCTCTAATTGTGTCTAGGCCAGTTTTTAATCCATTCAAAATGGTTTACTAGCTTTTTAGGGCCTTGTTGGTTCTTCAGTAGGGGCTTAAAAGGCTAGTCTTCTTGAGCTCAGAGCTTAGCCTAGGCTAGTTTTTTGTCTAGCGAAAATTGGATCTTATCAAAATTATGACATGGTGGGTCCCCGGGGGGATCAAAAAGGGGTGTTTGGGAGACCTGGGCATCATGCTTTTTCAACCCAGGATGGTTGTCAGCATATCAAGATGGGTGTTATTCTACTGTTGGGTTCTAGTGGGGACTTCACAAGGATTCCTTCTCTGCATTTGGATTTGAAATGGAGAGTTGGACCTCCTTTTGTGTCTAGGATGGTTTCTGATCCAACAAATATCAGTTGGTTTTCACCCCAGTCAAATACAGTAATGGTTATTTTTTAACATACTTTTTGGTATACTTCATTAGTTTTTAGGCCCTGAGGGAGGCACCACTATGGAAAATTGAGCCTCCAACTATGCCCAACCTCACTTATGATCCAATCAAATCGGTCTGTTGGTTTGCTATTTTGATTGTGATTAGTTTGTTGTGGTCTTTTAGTTGGTTCCTAAACTGGTCAAAAGTAGTGGTTATTGTTCCCTAGAGATCTGGACCTCCTTTTGTGTCTAATCTGATTCCCGATCCAGCAAAAATTGAATCGTTGGTCCATTAGGGACCTCGAGGGTTCCCAATACCTGGGCTCATAACCTAGGCTACCTTTTGGTCTAGTCAAAACCATATGGTTGTTACACCAATCAAATTTGGTATTGGTTCTTCCCCTATTGGTTCTTGATCCATTCAAAATTGGTGGTCTCTTCTTTCGGATGGGTTCTCATGGTTCTCTTAGTCAGTGGTTTCTGACCATGAGGAAACCTAGTCTTCTGGTACTTTCTTTTGTTGGGGTCCTTTTTGTAATCTTGGTCAACGATTTTCGATTGATGGGAGACCCAAACCTCCTGATGTGTCTACGGTTGGTTTCCATGCTATTTATTAAATGTGGGGTTAATCTAATCTGAACATTTATGTTATTTTTTTTTTTTGTCAAATTTAAACTTTCTCGTAAATATTTTATTTTTATTCTTCACTTGTATCCAATCATTTATTTAGTACGTAATTATTTTATTTTTAATAGATAATCTATTTAAATTCAAATTATGATTTTTTTAAAAAAAAAATTTAATATAAATTCAATTTATCACACAAGGGGAAAAAATTTGGTGGAAGCAAACATATGGGTAAAAATAAATAACTTTAATACATGAATAACTATTATACTATTATACATGAATAACTTTAAGTTTTATTTTAAGAATATTAAAAATTAATACTATTATACATTCTATTGAATTATAATAAATTTATTATTATGCAATTGACTATTTAATGTGATATTTGGATAAGAGTAATTAAAGCTCTGAGACATATGAAAGTTTATTGAGTCTAATATTAAAATGTCAAACTATGATATCTTTTACATATTCAAAAATTAAATATAATAATGAATACTATTTTTTTATTGAAAAGTGTGCTAGTAATTTAACAAAAAACTATAGTACAATACTAATCATACAAAAAAAGGGCGAAAAAGTCAAACCCAAAAAGCCACACCAAGCTAAGGAAGTCTCAAGAGAAACATAAATCCAAAAGAGACCACAACGTAATCAATAACCGTAGTTAAACTAACTCAAATGCACATCAATAAAAAAAGGGAATAAATTAACACAAACAATAAGGAAACAACTAAGCAGTAACAACAAACATGGTAGTTGGTGAAGGAGGTGGAGGCAAAGGACCTAAGGCTTTCCTCCCCACCCATCTTGGGTTAGGGATTTTCACCAACTGGGAGAGGGTCCCATCCATCAACCTATTGGTTAGCTTCATAATCATGTTGCACCTGAGAATCCTAGTGGGGAAGAGAGAAGGCCAAATGCCAACCATGAGGATTTATCCTACAGAGGGGGTCTCAACCCACTCCCCACCTCCACTATCTCTATTGCCTCTATTAGATCCTTGGGGAAGATATGGCTCGCAAGAGCAAGGAGAGGAGCTTCTCCAACTTTGACATTACCGGTTACAAGAGTGGTGGTATCTCTCACCTTGCCCACAACACCTAAGAGGGAAGTGGTGAGGAAGGGGATCAATAGGCTCATGACTAACCACATAAAGAGTATTCCCCCAATGGTCTAGGAGGAGCTATTTATGTTGAAGCTCGAGTTGGACCTTATCTGTTTGACTCTGTATCTAAAGTGTAACATTAACAATCACATCAATATTAGTTATAGAAAAACATTTTTTCCATAGCTTCATTATTAAAACACGATTGAATTCTATATTTCTAAATCTAAAACAAAATATTAGTATGGAAATGCTAACAGTGTCTAGTATATCTTGTGATAAATATGGTGGAGTCCCCTAGGAAAGCCATTTTCCAAGTGTTCAAACTTAAAGGATTTGAAAAGGGTATAAATCCATCTTCAAGCTAACTAGGCATGAGGGCAAAACCAAAAGAGATTCTTGATAAGTTTTGGCTGATGACAGGATGGGCACGTGGGATTTAAAACCCCCATGTGATTGAGCCTATTCCCCATGGGCAGACCTTCGTAGATGATACACTAAAGGAAATGTTTTTTTTTGGGATCAATACAAGCCATCAGATATTATCAAATCTTTCATCCCAAACCTAATGGAGAGATTGTAGAGACCACCGATGATTTAGGACATTAGTATCAATATGCCGAGGGGCCAACAAATTATAACCCAACCAAGGAGAGTATCAATGAAATGGTGTGGTTGTGGGCTAAGACCAGTCCTTCCACCATAGCATAAGAGAGGAAACTCCAATTTTATGCAAGTATTCATTAGGTATGGAACTCTATAATTTTGAAATGGATTCTTCATCTTATTTATTAAGATGGAACTTAGATTTTAGCATAGGCCAAGGAAGGTAGTCCCTAGAGTTCTTACAAAAGAAATCACCAACCATGAGAATACCTTTCTTAAACAACCTCAAGTTTTTTATCCAAGGGACCATGGCAAAGGGGACATTATGGAAGTTCAATTGGGAGGACCATCATAATGACTAAGAGTTTAGATAAAGACCACTTCTAAACCTATCCCCCACCCAAATAAGGTGGGGTTTGAGCCTTTTCCTAGGGCTTCCAAATACTTTGCATGACAAAATTTACCCTTTGATTATCATTGGTGAGATAAACATGATGTGAAAGTCAATTCCTTGCCAGGAGTTTTTGCCATGCAAGCAACCTTAAGAGATCTAGTGCCTTAGCAGAATTTGTAGACTTTATCCCCTTCTAAGATTATAATAATCCATTTAACCCCAAGAGCAAACCCCTGAATCTTGATGTCTATAATTCCCAACCCACCATCTTCTTTTAGGGAGACAATTGATAACCCAAGAGACTCTATAAAAAACCTGGTGCACCTCAGAATTGGCCCAGAGAAAGTCTTAAAGAAGCTTTTCAAGCTTTGCATAAGAGGCATTAGAGGGAGCCCATCAATATGAATAGTACACATGAGTAGTTATGTACACCTTATAATAAATCTAGAATTTCCCAACCAAAGTTAAAGTCTTAGTGATCCAAAAGGATATTTTTTTCTCAACTCTTTGAACTACACAAGACCACAATTCTATAGGAGAGGCTCTTAAATCAAATGAAATGCCTAATAATTTAAATTAGACCCCAGGAAGGATTCATTTCCATATATATACCTCCAAACAAGGAGGTTTGGGTGATAGGGATTGGTGATAGAATTGAGTATTATGTCATTGAATAAATGACCTAGATACAAGACAAAATACGTCTAAACATTCCATGGCATACTTGACAGAGTCTTCATCCTCCTTCAAAGTGAGGAAAGAATCATCAACAAAATGCCCATTAATTAACTTGTGATTTGAATAAGGAAGAGATATCCCCTTGACCAAACCCTTGAAAGCATATCTGTCCAATAGATAACTAAATTCTTATGTAGATAAAACATAAAGTGCGGGAGCAAGGAGAAACCCTATCTGATGGATTTGTGAAGATCAAAGTGTTATTATTGAGAACCATTGATGGTAGTAAAGGCCCCAACTTCCTAAAATAATATAATGACAGTGTAAACAAACTTGGATCAAACCCTAGAGCCTAAAGCATCACTATTATAAAAGGCCATTCAATCTAATCATAGGCCTTCTCAAAATCAATCTAGATGAACAATGTCTTCTAGTTATATATTCTAGCACATTCCATGCCTTCCTAGATAACAATAAAATTATCTAGAATATATCTATGTTGAATGAATCTAGTTTGTTCACTTCACACAATTAAGGGAAGTAAGTGTTTGATTTTAAGAGCTAATGATTTAGCTATAATTTTATAGCTAACATTGAGCAAAGTGATGGGTCTCTAGTTGGTAATTACCTTAGGGTCCTCTACCTTGGGAATTAATTTGATGTTACCATGATTCATGAGATGACCTAAAGAGTTGCTTAGGACAGCTTCAGAATAGACTCTATGAAGATCAGGTCCAACTTTATCCCAAAGGTTTTAATAAAATTCACAAGGAAATCCATCAATTCTTGGAGCTTTATCATAGGCCATCTACACAACAACTTCCTTAAGGTCAATGATACTGAGAGGTTTATCACAAGAAACTCTTTGCAATTCTAAGAGCTTATAGGGGACCATAAAAAAACATTGAGAGAGGGAAACTTCACGTGTAGGAGATGAAGGTTGCACCACAAAGACACCAAGGCCTTCTCAAAATCAATCTGGATGAACAATGTCTTCTAGTTATCTATTCTAGCACATTCCATGCATAATAAAATTATCCAGAATATATCTATGTTGAATGAATCTAGCTTGTTCACTTCACACAATTAAAGGAAGTAAGTGTTTGATTTTAAGAGCTAATGATTTAGCTATAATTTTTTAGCTAACATTGAGCAAAGTGATGGGTCTCTAATTGGTAATTACCTTAGGGTCCTTTACCTTAGGAATTAATTTGATGTTACCATGATTCATGAGATGACCTAAAGAGTTGCTTAAGATAGCTTTAGAATATACTCTATGAAGATCAGGCCCAACTTTATCCCAAAGGATTTAATAAAATTCACAAGGAAATCCATCAATTCTTGGAGCTTTATCATAGGCCATCTACACAATAACTTCCTTAAGGTCAATGATACTGAGAGGTTTATCACAAGAAACTCTTTGCACTTCTAAGAGCTTATAGGGGACCATAAAAAAACATTGAGAGAGGGAAACTTCACCTGTAGGAGATGAAGGTTGCACCACAAAGACACCATGGTAGTGATGCACAAAGGCTTGGAGGATATCAGGGAATTTGGTAATCCTATCTAAATCACTTCTAATGGATTTAATTTTATTTGTAACTAATCTTAACCAAATGAGAGCATAAAATTCCTTGGTCACTTTATCTCCTACCTTCAACCAATGCATCCATGCACGGACTTGAGCTCCTTTCGCCATATAAACCTCAACAACCTGGAGTTTATGTCTCCACATGGTATCCTGAGTCTAAAAATGAGGGTTTAGAGGCACAATTTCCAATTCTTTTGAAAGCCTAAGGTATTCATAGTTTATATCATTGTGAATGTTCTACCTGAAAAGAGCCATTTGTTTTCCACAGATCTAAGGGAAATAAGTGTTATGGATTATATCATCAGACCACCACTCAATCTATCCAGCATCCTTTGTGGGTTTGGGAGCCAAGTTCCAAATCCTAATGATATTCTCAATAGTTTTCTCATGCTTGAGATTGGTATTGTTGAGCTAAATTGATAACCCTTGGGTTTAACCTGATGAGATGCCCATTCTATGCAAAATAAAATGGGATGATAATCAAATGATAAAGAGTCCAAAATCATAGACATAGGTCAGCCATGAACAAGAGTGAAGAAAAAAGATCTTATTCAACAAGCAGGGCATGGCCAAGATGTTTGAGTAATCGATCTTTTCCTTAGTGTAAATATTACCATGTGAATGCTAGTGAATTTGAATCTCTCATTCTGAGATGGTCTGGGTAAAAAATACAAAGTTTATTTCACATGTTAAACCAAGCTTCTCATTCTCCTACATAGCATCTCATGAGAAGATGACCTTCTATATCTTTCATAGTTCAATCACATTGAGGTCACCACAAAGAATCTAATGTGCATATGGAATGGAATCAACCAACCATCTCTAGAGCAAGGTGTGTTTCATAGAATCATTAGAGGTTTACAAGCTAATAAGGCTAATGATGTGATGACCAAAGTCAATAAGAGTCCATACCACCCAGTGGGTGGGGTATCAACCCCAATAAATGATATTTTAGGATAGGTCAAGTGCCAGAAAGGTGAAAACTCCCCCATGGTTAGACTCTTGATAGGTGCCCTGACATAGTTCCCCAAGCCAAATAGTCTAAGCTATAGATTGAATTAAAAAGCCAAAAAAATTAACTTCTTACATGCACAAAACTTTCATTTGATAAAAATGATGACAATTATTCCTGACCGTATATTTACGAGTCAAATTAATGAGTCATCTAACATTCTAAGAATAAATTATCATTGGAAATCATACAAATTCATATCAATTCTCTTGATGATGTGTGAAAGGGATACAAACCAATTAAAAGCTGATTCTAGAAGGGAAAAGTCTCTAATATTGAAAAGTTCCATTTTATTTGGCACATAATCCTTATCTGTAGAGGGATAGGGTCTACGTGAGTGATGTAAAATATCCTTATGATTGAGGGTTACAAGCCCATGATTTAAATCCAAATAATTTACCTCTAAAAGGGATTGTGACAAAGGGGCCATAAGAGTGAGAAAAGGGGAAGACACAAACTGGGTGAATGCTTGTGGGGATAGGGAGATGGGAGGTATAACTCTAAATTTACTGTGTATTGGATTTGGATCCATCTGTACATGCTTTTGATTATTCAACATTTACAAATGGGATTGTCACATTATGAAAGTGAACACTAACTCGAGGATGAAATCCTTATTAATCCATTATTCAACATTTACAAATGGGATCGTCACATTATGAAAGTGAACACTAACTCAAGGATGAAATCCTTATTAATCCTTCAAATGTTGGTAGCAAGGATCATGAATTTAAGCCATATATTAATGAGTGATTGGGAGATGCAATACAAATATGGAAAATTAAAAGATTGAAAAATTGAATATTGAGGAGCATTTGTATTTTTATAATATGAAACAAATTAATTTTCTACTTCCTTTTGGTCCTGCTATGACTATATTGGCTCATTCATGGGAAGATAAATGTGGATGGATTTTCTTTTTCAATCTATTGGGCATAATACCTTTAGTTGAGCAATTAGGTTTTCTAATCGAGCAACTGACATTCTTTACTAGTCCCATAGTTGGAGGCCTTTGGAATGATACATTTTAAAATGTCACAGAGATGATAATTTCAATTTATGTTTAAAAAAAATGGAATGATTCGTGTATTACAAAAATCATTACTTCATTTTATCTTGTCAACTATGTTACTTGTGCTTGGATGTGCCTTTCTCATGGGTGGCATTGTTCATTATAAGAAAGAGCAGACCTATAACAAGGTTGCTACCATTGTCAACTCAAGATTGCTATTAATGGCCGTTATGGGCTTACTTTTCCTAGCCATGCTACACTTTACACACACAAAACCATGAAAATTTTAGAAAAGCGTAGGGTTTTTAGTTTTATATAATCATTATAATAGATGATTATATCTAATAAAGTGTATGGTATCCATGTGACATTTATAATATGATATAATAGATTTTCAAAAAATGTCTTTAATACTCTCTGTCTTTAACACCACATTGTATAATCTGATCTATTATTGTTGGGATGTTATATAATCTAAATTTGACATAGATAAATAATACTCTTTGTATCAGAAGCATATTATATAATCATGAAGTGTACCTTTGGGATACACTTTATTATACCAATGCATTATTGACATAGATATATAATATTCCTACAAGTTAGACATTTGGATACCTTATTAAATATTGGTTAAATTCTCATATGTGGTTCATATTATGAATATAGTTAATGTATACAAGGAAGGGTGTGTGTGTGTGTGTGTGTGTGTAGGAATTATACCTATATGTGGATTTAAGTATGCATATAAATATATAACATAAATTGGTGTATTGGGTTAGACAACTATAACTACATGAATACAATCTCTTAGAATGGAATCTAGTTGTTTAAATTAAAGATTATGTTTTTGTTAGATTTATGACTCTTTTATTATGACTGGTTATTGGCATTAAGTAGAGTGTACATGAAAATGCTAGACTATGATCACTTATAATAGAATGTACTATGTTTGTCTCTACTTACAAAAATTAGAAATATGCAATATAATGTATAATATATCTAGATGGTATGAATTGTATTTGTATTGTTTATTTTTATTTATATGATAAATAATATAGTGGTGATTTAGTCATGCATTTGACAAATTAAATGTATGCATTTTGATTATTCTTGTGTTCATCATGTTTTATGCTTGTTAATAGAAAGTAATCTATATGAATATGTTGGTTATATTTATATTAATCAAATATCACATTAATGGTGCTAAGTAGTGAAATGGACTTCACTAGCTTACTAGTATCACCAATTTTAGATGAGTGTAATTTGATCAAGTGGTGTGTATAAATTGGACTGATCTTAGAGATCAACAACTATTAAAAACTTTGGCTAAAGTAATGTTAGTTAGACATTATCATTTCATGTGTATGATTTACATGTTTATGTTATATTATGTTAGAATGGATTTCTTTATTGTAAATTACATGTTCTCATAAATCATACAACACACGGGTACTAGCTTGTCTCTATGGATTCCCTTATTATCACTATCTACTCATCTGTGAAAAGAGGACCATTCCCTGATGGTGAATTATGTAGGGTATTAATGGTCTATGGGTGGTGTGGAAAAGTGCTCAGATGATTTTTTCCCTCTCCATAGTAGTACTTCTTTAGAGATGACACTTGAGATTACCATAGATACTGGAGTTCAAGAACTCTTGCTCCATGGAGCCTTGTATCTTATTTTTTGTATTTTTATTTATTATTATTGAAACATTCTCTCTAATGAAATTTAATTATATAATTATTTTACATTGACACCAATGGCTACATGTTTGTATCAGTCATGGCTATAAATTTGTAATTAATTTTTATATTCAGTTAAGATGTGTTTTATATGATGATAGTGATCAATGATGGATATATGTCACATGCTTATTTTATAATTATCATACTTAGAGTATTTTAACCGAATCACTAATTATATTCTCATGGTTTAATATAATGAAATAATGTGTTGCATAATTTTTTTTTTAAAATCACGTATTTTTATGTAGATCTTAGTGGAGATGTTACATGTAGTATCAGAACTATGGCTCAAACTTTAATATTGAATGAGTCCACTAACACTTTTGTATCTTTATATTTAATAGAAAGGAGATGGTAAGATCTAGAGTATCTAAAGAGGTTACTTCAAATGTCAATGACAATAACCCTCCATTTCATCCTAACTGATTTGCCATTGAGCAAGCAACAAAGTTAGATCAAATTCGTGTAGTTATGAATGAGACTAGGGATTGAATTTCAACCTTGAAAAAGGAATTTTATGGTCATGAAGAGGAAGAATATTGGGATGAACCTGATTATCATCTCGTTGAGCAAAAAATCTCTCAAGATATGAGAGCTCAAGTAGCTGTAGAATTGGCTAGAGATATGAAAAAAGTGAATCCACCCAAGTTTAATGGAACTATTTTAGGTGATAGAGTTGAATCATGGTTGAATGAAATTGAGAAGTATTTTGATATTTGAAACTACTTCAAGATCACTAAAGTAATTTGGGAAGCTTACCAGTTGGCTAGTGAAGCAACTACGTGGTGGGCCTTCAAGAGGTTAGAAATGAATCTTAACTCAACCACCAATACATGGGATAAGTTCATGACATTATTCATATCACTTTGCCTTCCATAGTTATACTTTGACCAGAAGTT
Organism: Torreya grandis; assembly: GCA_037957365.1. Classification (NCBI taxonomy): domain Eukaryota; kingdom Viridiplantae; phylum Streptophyta; class Pinopsida; order Cupressales; family Taxaceae; genus Torreya; species Torreya grandis. The sequence goes on along the minus strand of JARHVA010001151.1, from coordinate 1,875,060 downwards.
GATAGATTTTTAGAATCTAAAGTAGGGAGACTTATCGGTGAATGAGTACTAGGAATAGTTTACCAAATTTCTCAAGTGTGTAGCTCAGTACTAAGTAGATGAGAGGATAAGTCAAGAATTTTATCATGGGATTGAAACCTCATATTGGTGGAGAGGTCACCATCCATTGGCCATATACCATGGACTAGGTCTTTGAAAAGGTAGTCAAGCATGAACAAAAGTTGAAGTCTCTTTCACAAGCTAGGGACAAGTTTAAGAAAAACTTTGAAATTTCTAATACATCTTTTAAAATTAATAACTAGAATCAAAAGAGGGGGGACTCTACGAGGTGATTTAAAAATCAAAATTCCAAATTCAATAATGGTTTAGGTAGTAAGAAATTGGGCAATGGTTTCAAATGTGGTTTCAAGGAAAACCAATAGGCTGACGAGAAGGGACCACCTGGAGGTTGATTCATTTATGGAGGTGACCATTATGCTTATGAATGTAACCAAGATAATTCAAATAAAAAAGGTCCCGCTCTTTAGCAGGGAATGTTTAGTAGCATATTCATGTAGTAGTTGATAATCGGCAAGATGAATTCTAAGCTTCACCCATAAGCTATCAGGTATTTTGTTTGAACATCCAACTTCCATTTTAATAGATACAAGGGCTATAGAATATTTTATATCTCATAAAATTATTAATGAGTTATATAGAAGATTTGAATTAATGGTAAATACATGGTCAATACAATATGGAAATGATTCAAAAGTCATGGTTAACAAGTGTTTAGTTGAAGCAAAGATTAGGATGCCCAAATTCACAATAGTAGTGGATATTTATGTAGCACCACTAAGGTTATATGATGTGATTCTAAGGGTCAACTAGATCACAAAGATCAAATCTAGGGTTGACTAATACCTGAAGAAGGTGGAGTGTCTAGATGATTTTGAAAATTCGACACAAATTTAGAGTGAGAAAAGAGAGTTGAAGCTTAGGAAAATTTTACAATACAACTCAAAAAGGCTCAAGGAAAAGGATGCCAAGCATTTATTGTCAAGATAAATGAGATGGAGGAATCTAAGGAACCATCCCTTGAAGATTATCCATTCCTTAAAAAAATTCATAATGTGTTTCTAAAGGAATTATCAGCATTGGTTCCTAAACAAGAGTTTGATTTATCGATTGATATCATACCTAGAACAGAACCATAGTCTAAGGCACCACACATGATGATAACCATTGAATTGGTTGAGTTAAAGGATTAACTCCAATAGTTATTATTAAATGGGTTAATCAAGGTAAGTGTGTCACCATAGGGTGAACCAATTGTCTTTATCAAGAAGAAAGATGGTACTCTTTGACTTTGCATTGATTATAGAATGTTGAACAAGGTAACTATCAAAAATAGGTATCTGCTACCTCATATAGATGATATTTTTGATCAAATATGAGGAGCAATGGTATTTTATAAGATTGATCTTAGAGAAAGATACCATCAACTACGGATAATGGATGAGGATATTCCTAAGATAGTGTTTAGAACTCGTTATGGGCACTATGAGTTCATAGTATTACCATTTGAATTGATAAATTCTCTAAAAATATTTATGAATCGCATGAACAGTGTGTTTAGAGATTACCTAGATCATTTTGTTTTGGTCTTTCTTGATGACATTCTTATAAATTCTAAGAATGAAGAAGAGCATCTTTAACTTCTGGAATTAGTTTTACAACGGTTGTGGAAACATAAGTTGTATGGAAAGTTGTCTAAGTGTGTATTTTTCTAGGAGAGAGTACAGTATATGGGACATATTATCTCCATGAATGGTATTCTAGTAGACCCGACAAAGATAAGATCCATTATGGAATGGTTGGTGCCAAATAATGTTAATGAAGTAAGGAGTTTCATGGGATTAACATGCTATTATAGGAAATTCATTCTAATTTTTTTAAAGATATCTAATCTGATCACCTCTCTCTAACATAAGAACAAAAGTTTTATCTAGTTAGATAAATTTGAAGTAGATTTTTAGGAATTGAAAAAGAGGTTTAATTCAGCACCAGTGTTAAGATTTTCTAACCCCAATGGTCAATTTTAGGTAATCATAAATGCATCAAGGGATGGAATTAGAGGATTCCTTATGCAGGATGGTGTAGTAGTAGCTTATGAATCAAGGAAGCTAAATCTTTATGAGGTGAACTATGCCCCTCATGACCTAGAACATGTATCAATTGGGCATGCTTTAGTTTGTCAACATTATTTTCTAGGAAAACCATTTGTACTCAAGACTAACAACTTGGGACTCTATACATTTTCACCCAACTAAGTATGAATGATCATCAAAGACATTGGATAGATTTATTGTTTGACTATAATTTTGATATCAACTATATCAAAGGCAAGGAAAATAGACTACTTGATGCCCTTAGTTGTAGGAGGTACATGATAGCCATGGATACTACTAGGAGTACTTTCAGGGATTGAGTGATTGAATTATCACCATGAGATTAATTCTATAATTAGGTTAGGAAAACATTATTTGAGAATGCTCAAAATCCTAGGTATAAAGGATTCAGATTAGAGAAGGATGGTCTTTTCTGATATAATGAAAAGATGTATGTGCCAATTTGAGAGAATTTATGAAACATAATACTAAATGAACTACATAATTCCTCATATTGAGGACATCTAGGAGTAATCAATCTCATGACAGAGTTTATACCACTTTATTTTTAGAAGGGAATAAAAAAGATATAGTGGACTTTGTGTCAAATCATCTGGAATGTTATCAAGTGAAAGTTAAACATGTGCATCTAGATGGATTGTTATATCTACATGATATACTAGAATGGAAGTGGAAGGTGCTTAGTATGGAATTTTTTTAAGTTTAACCATTGCCACAAAAGAGGTATGACATAATCTTGATAGTAGTTGACAAACTAACCAAGGTGGCTCATTTTATACTAGACAATTTGACAAATGATGTACCTACTCTTGCGAAGAGGTTTGTAAAAGAAGTGTATCATTTCCATATATTTATAGAGAATATCATTTATGATCATTATCCAAAATGACTTATAGCTTTTGGGTAACTCTGAATTCAACATTGGGTATATAATTAAAATTTAGCACTACAAATCATCTAGATACTAATTGTCAGACTGAGCAAGTTAATCAAGTGTTAGAGGATCTTATTCATATGTATTGTATGGATCAATAATACAAGTGGAAAGATTATCTTCCATTGGTTTAATTTGATTACAATAACTCATACCAATTAGCTTTGAAGATGGCACTGTTTGAATTATTAGATGAAAAAGGTGTAGGACACCAATCAGTTAGGATAAGTTGGAATATAATGTCATCTTTATACCTAAAATTCTTTCAAAAATGGAAAATAAATTAGATAAATTAGACAGAGATTGGCCAAGGTTAATGACAGATAAAAGAGTTATGCTAATCTGAAGAGTATAGATAGGTAGTTTTCAATAGGTGATAAAGTGTTCTTGTGAGTTAAGCTATAGAAGAGCTCGATTAAATTTGAGAAGTCAATGAAACTTTTATTGAGATATGTGGGACCCTTCAAGGTATTATAAGTGGTTAATCCTATAGTGTATAGGCTTGCATTTCTATCATCTCTAGCTTTACTATATAATTTCTTTCATGTTTCTTATCTTAAAAATTATATAGTTGATCCTTCACATGTGTTGGTTATAATGTTTTATAGGTTCTAGATTTTGAGATGGTCATGGTAGAACCAATTAGAGTAATTGACACTTGTAAACTTCATTTGCATAATAGAGAGATGTCATAATGCAAGGTCTTGTGGGACCAATACTCTTAGGATAGTGCTACTTGGGATGACTATGATGAGTTCTATAGATGAAATTCATATTTATTTTCTTGATTTGATACTTCATACTACATTATTTTTATATTAAATAATGTTTTTAATTCATAATTTATGTTTGAATAGGTTTCAATGAAATGATAACCATATTTAGGAGGGAAGGATGTTACATCTTGATTCCTCGCTAAGCAAATCTACTTTATTATATGTGGACATTTATAGTTGGTAATTTGATTTGATTTTTACTTAATTAAGTTTTAAGTCATATGCTATTATGGGAAAGTTATATGATACTTTTATTTTATGATGGCATTGTTATGAGTTAATTGTAATGTCTATTATTTACATTATGATCATGTTAATTTGTCATTTCATCAATAGTGTGTGTGTGTGTGTGTGTGTGTGTGTGTGTGTGTGTGTGTGTGTGTGTGTGTGTGTGTGTGTGTGTGTGTGTGTGTGTGTGATGATGTATGGACTAAATACTTATTTGTCATGAGTTATATGTAGGAGAGAATCATCTTTTAGAATATGATAGAGGGAGAGCATCATCAGAGAAGGTGACATAGATAGAAGTGTTGGGGGATGATAGAAGAATGGTTAAAAGTCTACACATATCATGTTAAATATTACATATTAAATGCATAGTTTGAATGGTTAGCATTTGTACATTTTTTATGATTGCTAGTGTTTAGAAAATTGTTTATCCATACTAGTTGTGTGATAACACAGTTTAATGGTTATGTAAAATTAATCTTGTTTGATTGTGTTATGTAATGCTAATGTGTTCATGACTATTAATGTTTTTGGAAAGCTAAAATTGTGTAAACATGTATGTAGACTAACCCTTATGACTTTGGAATGTTTTAAAACATAAATTATCTATCTTTATGATATCGTGAATATCATTATGTGACTTGACAAATGACAAAATGACATAAATAACTTAGATAGCGTAGTGATAACAATGAATATGTTGTTATAATTTGGATTTGAATAATAATGTGTTATTTACCATTTAATTTAAAAGAATATTATTAAATTTATAGTGGTCAATTCATTATGAATATTTATTTATATTAATATATATTATTACTAATCTATTTGAAAAATATAAATAAAGCAATTATTTTATAATTAGGAAAAAAAAGGAATAGTAAGATTTTTAAAAAAAGAGAAAAAATAAGCTTTAAAAAAAACATATTCATACAAGAAAAGTTGGTGACTTGAGAGTTTTTAGAAAGTATATATTTAGGAAAAAAAAAAGAAAAAGTTTAAAAGGGCACAATTGGAGAAGAAGGGGGAGAGCATAGAAGATAAAGTGCAAGAAGCATCATAGGAGAAAAGAGAGAGATTTCTATCATGGAAGAAACAATGTAGGAGTTAATTATTATTCTATTTGCCATTTTGGTTAGGAATATTTATACAAGGTAGGCGATCTATATCTATTTGATTTACATGTTTGTATGCAATAATCTACATGTTTATATTCAATACATCTAAAAACTAGATATATACAATATGCTTGAAACCAACAATGTATGTATACAACAATTACTATCTAGAACATTGTTACATATATTTACTATCTATAATATTTAGATATTACTATTCTTTAGATATACGCTGATTATTCTATCATTATATTACTTTGTTATTTAGATATCTACTATATATACATATCTAAGTCGTTATACTATCTGGAATGTATAGCGATCTAATATGTCTTGTTATCTAAATATTTATAGCGAACACTATTACATATGATGAGCTTGTTAAATATGTATAACATTTTATATTTATAATAAAATAAAAACATCTTAAAATAGTGAATTTATTATCTAGTTCTACTCTTATTTCACTATATTTTGGTTATATGTTATCAACAATGATTCATTTATTTATTAAACTATATAATGATTTATGAATATAGTAGTGGTATACAAAAATTTATGTATATCCACCAAACTATGGCATACCAGATCAATCCATTCTATGAAAGACTGTAAGTAAATGTCTGTTGAAAATCAATCCCTTTTGTGGTGTAAAAATTCTCAAATTTATTGCTAACATATTCACCTCTATTGTTAGTTCAAAGAATCTTGATAAATTTCTCAAATTTTTTCTCAATAAGTGCCTTGAATTCATGAAAATATTCAAACACTTCAAACTTTTGCTTAAGAAAGTAGACCCATGGATATCTCAATAAATCATCAATGAAAGTGAGAATGTACTTAGCCCTTATAAAATATAGACAAGGAAAAGACCCAAATACATCACTATGAACTAAATCCAATGCTTATGAAGCCCTCCAAGATTTGCCTTTGTCAAATTTTAATTTGAGATGCTTTCCTAGAGATCAACCATCACAAATTCCCTTAAAGAATTGGATTGGAAGCAAACCTATGACCATGTCATTTTAACTAAGTTTTTCAAGGTAGCAGTAGTTAAGGCAACCAAACCGCTCATGCCATAACTTGCAAACTCCATCTGAATGAGTCATCAATGTAGTCAAAAAAAATTAGGTGCAAAATGTGAGAAGGTGTATAACCTAGTTTGATGATCTACCCTACCCACTGCTACTTTAGAATCACTATGCAACTCCCTAATGATAATTAAATATGATAGAATCTCAACCCTCATATCTTTACTAATGTGAGTGATTTTATACATGGATAGGAGATTGGTTGAAAGATATGTAACACTTATAACATTATGAAATGTGTTAGGAAATAAACATCCTACATGTGCAAGTAAAATAAATTTCAAAAATAAAACAAGCTACATTAAACATAAAACAAGAGATAAAGCACATTACACAATATATATGTGGAAACGCTGATAAACCAACTAGGTAAAAATCATGGGGAAAAGGCATCATCCAAAATTCATTTTCATCAATAAATCTCTCTCCTACAACATCTCATCTTAGCAACTCATTTCCAATGCTTGCAAGCACTCAGGTGAACCAAGCTTGCAACCAAGCCTTAAAGGATCCAACCTCCAACCTGTAACATGCAACTCCATCATGATGCTAATACCATAGCATCGAAGGTGAGCTCCAAATAATCAACCTCCATCTTCATAAGCTAAGCTAACAAGCCTCCAATATCCAACCAAGTGAGCCTAGCTAACATAGCCTTTCAATATCTAACTTCTAACCTCAAGGATCTCTATGCTTCAACAAACTAAGTGAACCATACTCTCATCTAAGCCTTATGGGATCTAACCACCTAAGCATGAATGATGCTTATAACCCAATCATCTAGGTTATTTATGATTCTAATAATTCCAATATCTAACCTCCAACAATGATCCAAGAGTGGATAGCCCCCAATGGGCATCTCCTAAAATATAAAAAGAAAGCAATGCTTTATAGCATTTTACATGAGAGAGAGGGGGAGGGAGAAATGCGTAGTGGCCCATTATAAATTTGACCCACACATGAGTGGGGTGTCATGTGATATCCATAATGTTTTTCATTATGTGAAAAAGTCTTCAAGAAATATCCTCCATGAGACAAGAATAGGTGCCACCTCTATGTGTCCCGAAAACTTGCACTCCACTTCCACAAGTGAGTCTAAACACTCAATACTATTCTTCTTGTCCTCATTACCAAGGATCAACAAAGTAGATTCTTAATTTATACAATTTTCAAGATACCCCATGTGACTCCTATAATTTCAACCCACTCACACATGTGAGGGAAATTAGTAACAATGCTCTTCTTGCCTTCTTCTATGTGACCACACAAGTCAAAAAGGTGTTGTAATCACCTTTTACCTTTCTCCACACATGGGAATAATGGGTCCCTTTAAAAATTTGACCCATATATGATGTCTTGTCTTATGCACCATTTGACAACCCACATGTGATATCTAAGGAAAAATCATGTCCATAGTGGAGTGCTACACCCCACACCATGTCACCTCAACTTGATCACATCCTAGGACACACCATGGACCCTCCTACCACATCACCTACATGCTACATCACCTGCATGCCAACTCATTTGCACACCTGCATGCCACATCACCAAGATGCCATCTCAATATTCCAAATCAACATGAATACTTACTATGAATAGTGCTTATGAGTAGTGACCTATGAATAGTGGATTCACACCATAACAATCTCACACTTGAAGCCATATACATAGGATTTACCACAACTACATATTCTATCAACTATATATCATCCACGTTGTCATAAATTCCCACTACTACTCACACACAAGCTTAGTAGAAATTTTATGCACTACTAAAACTTCTTTGTCTTGACCAACTTTGTCAACATCTACTCTTCCATAGTATATTTGCAGCAACTGAAGTGATTCCCACTTGACCACAAACCCATCCTTCTTCCAATAATTCCACCATGAAGCTCTCACTACTCCTACTACTTGGTATTATCTGGTTTAGTGCACACCATGGCTTACATGAGGCTTTTTACTCATGTTGAATACAATACACAAGACATCTATGTATTTTCCTCCTCTAGGATATTCTATAAGACAAGTCATAAAATCACAATAAGAGGCATAATTTATTCCTTTATTTCATGTCCCTATGCATCTGCATCCTTGGTTTTATCCTTCATATTATCCAAGTCACCCGAGCCATCCCACCATTGATCATTTTTAGGCCTGCAACCAAATTTCCATCTACACATAGTAGCAACCTCTACTAAACCTTGGCTTTCCATGAAGGTATTCCTATACCACATCAACATGCTTGTTGGAACCCATATAGTCTTTAATTCTGTAAACCAACAACTCTTTGACTCATTCTCATATCCCTCTAGTTAGTTAATCTCATCATAAGATCACCATGTAGGAATGATGATTTTGCATCCATCTACGCCAATAATAACAAGTACACACTTCACTCTTGATAGTAGTTATCAACAAGAGAAAAAAACCCTTAGAATTCAATCACATGAGTCCTCTATATGTAGCATACTGCTACCCACCATAGTCAACATAGTACCTATCTATAGTTCTTGGGAAGTCACCACACTACTTAGTGCATCACTACACCTACTGAGTTTTCAAGCTCCAAAGATACATTCAAGTTATATCCTACTCTACCGCATGTCACACATATGACCTTCTTCTTTCATGAAACCCTAGGCTTCTTGTTCTTCTCCATCTATCATCAACTATTTTAATAAGTACAATATTAGGTTTTTTGTACCTCCTCTACATGGATTTACGTCCTCTACATGGATTTTTTCACATCTCAGTCAACACATTGTAGTAGTAGGATCCCACAACTTGTACCCCTTCACCAACCAAAAACCATAAGGTACATTCATTGTCATCACCCTCTATCTACACCAATGGAGACCATTTTATTCCTCAAACTATACAACTACTTCTACAATAGGAACATTATGTTGGTGTTGATCCTTCTGATAAAGCTTTTTCATCTTTTCATCCATTCTCCATCTTTTGTCAAGAGAGAAATACCTGCCATAAGAACATTTTTTTTTCATATATTGGTCTTTCCACCTGTAGCTCCCATTTTCACAAACCAACAAACAACCATAGCTCTAATACCAATTATTAGGATTAAAAAATTCTAATATTCATACATGTGGAAGAATTAAATGTGGAAACAAAACAAACTATAGTAAAACAAAAAATAAGAGAGAACACACATTACATAAGATATACATGGAAAACCTATTAAACCAACTAAGAAAACACGACAAGGCAAAGTTAGCATCTAGACTTCGTATTCATTAGCAAATCTCTCTCCTAAAACATCTCCTCTCAATAACTCCTTTCTAGAGCTTACAAGTACTCAGGTGAACCAAGATTGCAACTAATCCTTATAAACTCCAACCTCCAAGCTTCAACATGCAAATCCATCATGATTCTAACACTATAACATCAAAGTTGATCTTCAGAGCATCAAATTCCATCTCCATGAGCTAAGCTAACAAGCCTTCAAGTTTCAATGAAATGAGCCAAGATAACATAGCCTTTCAGGCTCTAACCTCTAACCTCAAGGATCTCAATGCTTCAACAAACTAGGTGAGCCATGCTCTCATCTAAGCCTTACATGCTCTAAAAACATAAACATGAATGATGCTTAAAACCCAAGCATCTATGTGAACTATTATTTTGATATTTCCAAGATCCAACCTCCAATAATGATCTAAGAGTGGATATCCCCCAATGGGATTCTCCGAAAATACAAAAAGAAAGCAATGCTTTATATCATTTTACATGAGAGAGAGAGGGGGGAGAAATGTATAGTGTCCCCTTAGAAATTTGACCCACACTTGAGTGGGGTTTCATGTGATCTCCATAATATTTGTCACCATGTGCAAAAGTCTTCAAGAAATATCCTCTATGAGAAAAGAACATGTGCCACCTCCATGTGGCCCCAAAACCTATGCCCCACTTCCACAAATGAGTCTACACACTCAATAGTGTTCTTCTTGTATTTATTACCAAGAGTAAATAAATTATATTCTTACATTAGACAAGTTTTAATCCACCCCATGTGATTCCTATAATTATGCCTCACTCACACATGTGAGGACAATCAACAATAGTACTCTTCTTGTATTCTTATTCCATGTGACCACACAAGTCCAAAAGGTGTTGAAATAACCTTTTGAATTTATCCATACATGGAAATCATGGGTCCCTTTATAAATTCAAACCATAGATGACCTCTTGTCCTATTCACCATGTTACAACCCATATGTGACAACTAAAGGCAAATCATGTCCATAGTGGAGTGTTATGCCACACAACATGTCACCTCAACTTGATCACATCCTGGGATCCACCATGGGCCCTTTTGACACATCACCTTCACGCCAACTCATCTACACACCCACATGCCAAATCACCAAGAAGCCATCTCAACATTCCACATCACCATGAATAGTGGCTTCACACTCTAATAGAATGTTCATCCTTTTATTTCAATAGACCCTCTCCCTAAAATTAGTATAGAAGTGTCATCACATAAACTGATAGAAGACATGCTATAAGGATCTAAGTAAGAAAACTCAAGTAGTGAAGATCCCATGTGGTAAGAAACACCTGAATCAATAATCCATGAATATGTTGAAGTTGCAACTACTATAAGAGCCTTTCCCTTTTATTTCTCTTTCCCTTGTTCTTTGCTCTAGTTGAATTTTGGGAAGATGAATTATACTTTATGGACTCAAGAACACCTATGTTGTTCTTCTCTGGGAGATGAGTTAGGTGATCTATTTTCTTTTTTAGGCACTTGTTTTCATCATACCTATTTTTATTGTGAACTAGGAATTTGACTCAAGAGAGGATGGTTAGTATCGTGTTAGTTCCAAAATGAAAACAAAATGAAAGAAACACACTAACTAGCATAATATCTCTAGTACTAGACACTAGGGGAGCTTAGTAACAAACCTACATATGAAAACAACTAAAATGCAAAGAAAACCTTCCTTCACCTTCCTTGAATGATTCAAATAGATTGTTGAAGTGGATTGCTTGGATTGTTCTCAATGATTCTCCATCAAAGGAGTTTTGGTTATCTCCTCTTCTCCTTGGCACTTTTGTGATGCATTTTGATTTGACATGGCTCAACAATTTGGCTTGAAAATATTAATTTTCATGAAGCTTTGGAATCAATTCAACATTATAACTTTGCATTCCTCAAGCTTAAAATTCAATAGGCAAGGCCTCTTATTTATAGATTTTTCAACATGGTTAGAATGAACCTGAGCTGTCCATCTCAAGATGAAGATGTGTGGCTAAGAATCCATTCAATTTTTAATGAAAAAATCAATAAATGCCTTCATAAATATTTGGGATAGAGAGTAAATAAAGAGGCATGGAGGGTCTTAATGAGGCATGTGGTGGCTTGATAAGATATTTTATGCATTTATGTCCTAGGGATGTCTTTCCAAGAAATGATGTCATTTGATGATGCAGTTATTCAATATCAATTTATAAAAATAAATATTCAAAAATCTCCATGGAAAATTAACTTAAGCTCTTGATTTGAATTAATTAGATTTAATCATGATTTGTCATTGTGGTGCAAATTTTGGCCCTTTGGTGTACAAATTAATTGAATTAGTCAAAATGTCTCATTATTGTCTTGAAATTTACCTAGATTAGATTTGGAAGTTGATGTTAGATGCGTTGGAACCGTTATCCCATTTAGGATGTTGCCAACACAAAATAACAAAGGCACATGTCTTGTGTAATTTTTTTATAGAAAATAACAATCCAGAGCACCTAGGTGTGAAAATATCATTTTGACTCGAAATGATCTGATCAAAGTTAGTTGTTTCATAAATTTTATTACCCCATTTAATGATAGCCTAACCAAAATCAGCACTTGAATATATCAATTTCAAATCTTTTAATGTGTTTTATTATTTTAGGCCAAATTGGGAACTTTGGTAGAAATTAGTCAAAATCCTGGTTGGATGTTATCGGTGGCCAGTTTGAGGTGTCTATAGTTTTCCCCTATTTGGGAAGGTGTTACAAGCTATAAGCATAGTAATGTCTTCTCAAAGAATGAAAAGGTTATGTATGCTTACAACTTCAATGGTAATTGATGAATTGTATAATGCCCCCTCAAGGGAATGGTTGGTAAACATTCCCTCAAAAAGAAAGAAGCAAAATGAAGGAACCAAATAAAGGAAGATGATGGGGTGAAAACACAATGAGTTTGACAAAGTAGTCCAAAATCACTGAGAATACAAATGGGATGGTCTACAATGGTTTGCCCAAAGGTAGTTATAAGCATTGAACCCTGATAGTGACAACATGGTATGACAACACAATGATTTTCCCAAAGACAGTTATAATCATTGAGAAGATAGAGCTACCCCAGTTAAGATAGACAAACAAGATAACAACATGCCCTTGTTTGGGGAAAAATAAAGTAAATTTGATGAGAATACAATGATTTGCCCAAAGGTAGTTATAATCATTGAGAAATATAGGTGGGATAATGTACAATGATTTTCCCATGGGTGGTTATAATCATTGGACCCCAATTATGACAAACATGATTGATTAGCTGATGATGATGGTAACTTAAAAAAGAGTGTAATGATGAATTGGAACAACCTGCTAGTAGAGAGATGCTTGTTTGAACTAATTATAGAGTAATTTTTTACTCTACGTCGTATTTAAATTTTTTCGGTCGAGCACTGCAATTTTGGTTCCTACATACCTTGGACATAGCGGTAGAGTTTTGGAGCAGAGGGCAGGTTCATTTTGCCTAAGTGTTGAAGTGTAGTAGAAGCTGCCAAGTGTCACGCTCTGAGCATGGGTCCTTTTCCCCCTTTCATTTCTTTTGTTTCATTTTTGCCTAAGTATTGAATTTGAGAAAAAGTTGCCAAGTGTCACTTTCTGAAACTTGGAGCCAGCTAGCTGGCGTCTTCCGAGCCCCCTTTTGTAACTTTCAAGAAAACTATAGAATGTGTCACGTATCCAGTAGCAGCTAAGCAGAATGCACCACATGTCAGCATCCACGTCTCATATCGGCACCCACATTTCATTCTATTTTTTGGCAAAGACTTTCAATAAGCTCAGTATTAGAAAAGTGGAAAGCGCCAAGTGGCAGTCGCGGAAGGCCCTGAACTACCTTTTTAAAGAAGTAGTGGAAGTCACCATGTGTCTGCATCTGAGAGACTTTGGTTCAACACCTGGGTTCAATGCTTTGGTTCATCACAAAAAGGCATCATTTCATTTTGCTTAAGTGCCATAAGGCAGTGGATGCTACCAAGTGTCACTCTCTGAGTCCCTTTCTACTCCATCCCTGAAAACAGTGGAAGACGCCACATACCCCTAGAAGGAGAAGTGGAAGGCACCACACATCTTCCCAGAAGCAGCAGAGGTCACCATGCGTCAAGTTTTGAGAGACCATCTTCGATCCTCATTATAGAATAAAGATTATGGTGGGTCCCAGATGTTATTTCAAAGGTCTGAGGAAGCGCCAAGTGACAACATGCAAAGACTGCCACGTGCATCCATCCTCTTCTAAAATTTGCCCGAGTAAGGAATGCGGTGATTTTTATTTTGTTAAAACTACAAAGTATCAAGGAAGCGGATTGTGATAGGTGTCAAAGGCAGAGTATTCTTGAGTAGAATATAGAGAAAGTGGAAGCTTCCAAGTGTCATTCTCTGGTGCCTTCTAGACCATAAATAGGGTTCATTTTTGCCTAAGTGTCCTCTTCCGTTTCAACAAAACAGAGTGTCTGTCTATCTGTTACGACAAAGATGGAGGGAAACTCAGCGAGAGTTATTCCTGGTAGATAGAACAATGCATCGAGTAGATTTTTGGGGCTTGCAAGCATTAAAGGGCCATCTGTTTGTCCCTTGTCAGTGGAGGTAGAATAGACAGTTGAGTAGCCAAACAGGTGATGGAATGAGAGATTCAGGTGTGAAGGGAGGTACTAGACATGAATCGCCATGTCGTGGTTAGAACAGCCGTCCCACTCCAGCATGGCCCTTCCTGATAAGACCAAGATACATCCAAAGCATTAAAAGTACCGTCTATCTTGTCCCCTATGAGTGAATGATAGAGTAGAATTACACGGGAAGGGGAGTGATGGAAGGAGATGTCGGAGGCTATAAAAGAAGAAGAATTGTAAGAGAGAAGGGGGGTGATTTTTCATAGTTTTAGACTTTCTAGAGTTTTTGACCAATAATATCATTTGCTTTCGTCTCAATTTTTTAGAGTTGTAAAGTTGATATAATTGTGCATGTTTCTGTGCCTTTTATGTGGCTGAATGGATTAAGGAGATTGAACTCTATGCCTTGGTTGGTGTTATCTGTGTCATTCGCAAATTAGTCTATAATGTAGATTCTCTAGAGTTGTGATTAGGAATGTCATTTATTTTTGTCTCATTTTCTTGAATTGGAAGTTCTACATAATTGTACGTGATTTCTATGCCTCTTATGTGATTGAAAGATTCTATTAAGAAAATTGAACACTATGCCTTTGTTGACATTCTCTACATCTCAGCAAAAGAATTCCCTGTTGTGAGCCTCTGTTTCTGTTATTTCAATCTTTGACATTGATCATGCACTTGTCTGCTCTTAAATGTAATTAAATCTTATAATAGTCTCACTGTGCTCAGGTTAGGATTAGGATTACACTCAAGCGCATCGCCGTAGTTAGGTTTTAGTTCCTGCATTTGCATTTTTATTTAATCTCCTATCCCTTTTCCCCCAACACTTGATACAAAATAAGAGACCAGCTTCTCTAAAATCTAGAGGTTGTTTCAAGCAACAATGTCCCACAACTTGAAACTTCCCATTATTGATTGATTAAGATCAAGCGCAATTTTAGCCATCAACAATTTTTGGCACGCCCGGTGGGACCGATCTTACAAGGAGTTGAAGAATTTTTGGTGCGTTCTTTGGCCAATTAGCCTTTGGAGGTTTTATCAACACCAACAATGACTCTGAGTCAAATCAACCGATCAAGCAATCCTAGTATCATCAAGAAATCACCTTTTGGTATGTATAATTTTGTTACTCATAGCTATGGGTCTTATTCTCTTTCATATATTTTTAATCAAGAACAAGCTTCTCTTGGAATCATGTCAAGTAACAAGGATGCAAATGGTCATGAGCTATACCAGTCCTATGCCCTGTCTCCCCAATATGTCACATCCCATGCTCAACCTAATCTTATTTTCACCTTTAAAAAAGCATTGCTGGGATTTAAAGAATATGTATTGGAGTTGATAATAGAAGGGGATATGGCCAAGGAATTCCTTATCATGTCATCCATCAAGTAAGGGATGCAATAGATCTAATTAAAAGTGAGTGGGATCCCATTGAAAGGGCAAATTGGCAAAGGCTTACATATGAGATGTTAGATGTGTGTGGATTGATTGCATTTCTAGAAGAGAAGCTGAGCATTCATGAGAGACAGCCTTACCAAGTCTATCAAACTGCATATCCACCACCACAAATTCTAGATCAGGCATACGCTGCCCCTGTTCATGAGCAAGGTCAAACCTGTCAAGGTCATTTCCCCAATAATGCAGAGTCTATGATAGCAGCAAGGGAAGAGGACTCTGAACCCTCACTTTCTCCTCAAGCCCCTCCCACCATTCCTCAAAAAGCTTCTTGTTTTTCATCACAGCCCTCTTCTTTATCCCTTTTTAAAGAAGAATGTATTTTGAAGGAAGCAGATAAGTATTCAGAGGAGTGCACTCAATTCATGGCTAGTCAAGAGGATTCCATAAGTATAGATAAGGAGGAAATAACCATAGGTGCCCCCTTTGATGAACAAGAGGACAAGTCACAAGCTTTTGTCTTAACCTATGATGAGGAAGAGATCATTTCTGACTATTTTCTCACTTTGTGAGAGGGTATGGAGGGGCATGGACACTCCCTTGATCAAGTCATTGAGACAGGTGACACTATCCTTCAAGAAAGCTATGAACTGGCCTGATATGGAGAAGATAACTTTGAGACTCAACTGATTATGCAGAGGGGATGCCAGCTTTCAGATTTATCCTTTCAAGAGGATGAAGTCATCAAGGAGCATGGTGATGCAACAGAGATGGAATTTGAAGGAGATAAGCCGAAGGATAATGGATATCAAAAGGCACAAAGGGAAGAACCAATAGCCAACGATTTCTTGATGACACATGATAGCATAAAGAACCAGTATTCGATGGGTTTTCAAGGACAAGAAGAGTTTATAGATGTCGAAAACATGTTCAACTCAGACTCACTCGAATGCAGGCAGATCTGTGTGGCCAGTGTAGAGGACATTTCACCAAAGATATACCCATTTCAATCACTTATATGGCAACATAAGTTGGCTTGTCATAAAAAAGACATTGAAAAGTTTGTTTTTGATCTTGGAGGAAGATAAGGATGTTTAATTAATGTAGTTAGGTAGTTTCCCATTCCCGCATTATTTTGTTTTTTATTGTTATTTTCCTGCTTTTCTTTTAAAATAAACATTTTAAACGCAGAGTTGGCATTTTATAAGTTTTAATTCTTTAAATTTTGCTGTGGCTTCCCAAAATTTTCAAAATCTCTAAGGTACCTTGCACCACAACTTGTATAGCATGTCCACCTCACTGTTTCTCAAAGATTGAGTAGGATTTGTTAATGGTCATCTAAATTTAATGCTATTTGGGACTTGATAGGCCCATAAATATCCCTTAGCAAGTTTCAAAGTTTACAAACTCTCAAGCATTCTTTCACCTACGAAAAAATCTTGCTCATTGGGATTATTAGCGCCTAGTAAAGTTTGTTTCAACAAGCGTGTTTCTATCTTGCACAAGGCTCATATACCAAGTATTATACAAGGGATATAGAGATGGCAGGAACATCATATTCATAACAAAGAACAGGGACACCTGGATATCTTGATAGGTTACTGGCTAGTAAATTATACGCTGCAGCTCCTACACAACTGTCGAGAAGCTATTCGAGAACCAAAATCTTAGGAGTCGGTCAAACCAATGACCCATCAAAGGTAAAAGATTATGCAAATGGAACCACGGACCTGATCTTGCAAAGGGCCAGTAGCAAGAACCTTAGAGAAGGGGCACACCAAAGGTGTTTGCAAAGAGCTATACCAAGGCAATATGAGACATTTGAAATGAGGATATGGACCTTAAAACTGGCTTAGTTCATTGTCCCAGCTATGCACCCATGCCCTAATTTGATTGAATTAGGTGTGAACTTGCTCCATGCACAATCTTGCACCATTCAACAAGGCCCCTTCATGCTGCAGGTCACCCCACAAGCTATCAAGGACATGTTAGCCCTACATTATGACAATACCACCACATTCCCCATTATTGATAGGATGCAAAGGACATGGGTGAACATCAACACTTAGACAAGGTTTTTGAGGTCTGAGTTACAAATGGCTGATGGTGATACAATGGTACCTACGCTCCCTACACCAAGAACTCAGTTCGTGCCCGCTAGCCAAGACGCATTGTCAATGATGGTTCTCATCTTTGGCATGAAGGATGACATGGTGGTATATGTTGAGCAAATGGCCATCCTTTTCAAGTTGAAGATAGTTGATAAGATGCAGGAGTATTGACTTGACTTCTTGAAACACATCACCTTTTCAATAGTGGAGCAGCTGACCCAGTTCAGGTCAAAAGGGGTATTCAGGTATTCCTCCTTTTTGTTCCATCTCATACTGCATCAAAACCCTGACCTTTTCACCTGATATTTGAATCTAAATCTATATGACCCAACTTTTGACCCCCAAAGGACCATCCCTGAGTCTGCATGGACACATGTTTTATCAGGAACTAGTGACCCGTATGATTTTTGGGAACTGTTCGTTACCCTTGTTCTTCATTGCCTTAGCCTTGAGCCTATCATAAACAGGTTATTCCCAAGTGTCATGAACCTCTTAGTCAGTTGTCCAATCCTGTGTGACTTCTATTTTGGGTCCCATCACATGATCATAAGGGTTCATGGATTTTGTGGAGAACCAGTGTTGCTACCAAAGACCTTAACTCTTAGGTTGGCATTCTTGAAAATCACCAGGCAGGGGTCGATAGTTGACAATGAGTATGGCTCCAGGAAGAAGAAGAAGAAGAAAATGTACAATCTCCCGTGGATGGTAGGCAACATTAGCCTGAAAGCCAGAGAGGCTGAGAATGTGTTGCTAAGGAAGCTATCCTTCTTGGGGTTCCTATTAGTCAAGGACAAATGGGTTTACGACCCAGCTGATTACATAGCTTCCATAGTGGGGACAAGTAGGATTGGGGCCAAGATTGCACATGAAGGCCACCCTTTTTGGGAGACCAAGAAAAACCTTACAGAAGATGCTCCTGGTCTTTATGTTGAACTGACAGATTTGCCCCTGCCACAAAATAGGCCATGGGAAACCTTCTATGATAAACAGAGGGATTATGATCCCAAAGTCAGGATGACTTATGGTTTGAGAAGGACGTTGAGGAACAAAGGTTGGGATGCAGAGAAGATTGAGGCCTATTGGAAATATAGGCAGGAAATTTCCCAAACCAACCATGCTTTCAGAGGTGTAGATTCAGATGAAAGATGGGAAGAACTCTAGGATGAGTGGCATCCCTCCCCTGCATCTAGCCCAGAAACAAGCCAATTATCGACACTCAGGATAGAGTAGGAAGCTGGAGCAGGACCAAGCCAACAACTATAGGCCTTAGAGCAAGCTCCAGCCACTGTAGAACAACAAAGGATCATGGTGTCTTCACCACCAAAAGCCTTCCCATCATTGGGTGATTGAAGTCCCTGGTTTTCCACAAGCACCATCATCAATAGTAGAGGTAGAGGGGAAGCAGATGCATCCAGAGTCAAAAAACACCTAGGAAGAGAAAGAGGGTGAAGTTCCATCTAGATTCAGAGGAAGAAGAGGATCCTTCACAGTGCCAAGTGCAGGGCACTGCAACTTCCCCTCAGGTAAGTATTACTCCTCCCCCTCCCTCTTAGTCTGTTCCTTACCCTATTGATGTGGTGCCTCCACCCAACCAAGTGACACATCTTATCACCTCTGTCATTCCCATTTCATAATTCACCCCATCATTGGCACCTTAGGCCCTAACATTACTCCATTTCTCCCCCTTTGTTCCCAGAAAGATGCCCCTTCAGCTCACCCCTAGCCAACCAATGGCTATCCAATATGGCCTGCCACAAGGGTATCCTTTTGCAGGAGGACATATTGCATCCCTTTCCACCTTCTAGACGCAGGACGATGCTGCTAGGAAGGCAAGAGAAACCTAGTTGGAGAAAAATAGAATTAAAGAGAATAAAGCACCATCTATCCCACACCTACAGTCACAATTTGACCCTATTCACCATTAGCTGATGGTGACCCATTTGTCACCCAACTTTGCCAAGCTGAGTGAGCAAATGTAGCTAGAGGACTATACGATGAACACAGTGGCCATTGACATGTCCCTGTTCATGCCCCAGGACAGAGTTGAGCTGCGACAGAATCCACTTCTGCAATCACAGAAGATTATTTGAAAAAATCAAGAAGACTATAGAAGATGGAGGTTGATTTGGCCAAATAAAAGGCAAACTATAGCAGTTTGGCCAAAGAAATAAATAAGAGAGACAATGAAATAACTAGTCTGCATAAACAGTTACAAGATACTATTTCCCTTTAGATTGAATAGGGAGTCCAGACCCAGAATGATTCATTGAAAGTAGAGCTCACACTTGCAAAAGATGAAGCAATAGCCCTTAGGCAAGAGAACACAATGTTATAGGGAAGATTTGAAGGACTTCAGCTACAGGTTACCCAATCACAGCAAAGGTTATTAGAGGAACAAAATAATGTTGTGGCTTTTCAAACCTAGTTCCAAGCAGAACAATAGAGGACCGCACAACTGATAATAGAGCTAGCTAATATGCCAAGAGGTGTTGGAGTAATGCAACTAGTGAAGGAGCTCTACGAGTTAGTGTGGGAGAGAATCTCTTCGGAGATTATCCAGCTCAGGCCATTTCTCACCTTCCTGCTCAATGCATAGCAATTGTGCGAGAGGGTGGAAAATTTAGTACAAAACACTCTGGCCATAGTCTCCAATAGAGTCACAGACTCCCAAACCTTGCTATGAAAACTCTACAACACAATGGATGCAACATTGGCAGTCGCGAGAATCCTTGACAAAATGGCCACCGTGAAACGGGGCAATGAGGTGCTCAGTTGTAATGCCGCGGCCAACAGTTGCAAAGACTGTCTTGAAGTCATGAAAGAAGGCATTGATGAGATGAGACAGCATATTGAAGATCTGGTGTAATTAGGCCTTCCTTCTCCATTTACGGATGCAAAGATGGGGCTGATGGTTGATCAAATTGAACCATTGTTGCTGGCCAAATAGAGGGATCAAACAGTTTTCCAGAGCTTACGAGATGATTCCTCAGTCTCAAAAGTCATCTATTCTGGTTCCTATTTCCTAGCTGGAATTCAAACTAAAAGCTACAGTCCAGATCTTGCAAACCTTTTTGCACAAGGATATCATTAACCTTGATCTGGCTTTCGTTGAATTTCAAAACAAGCAAGGGTTATCTGACCATGAGTGGTCCATCTACCAGACAACACTTTTAAAGCTGTAAAATTTTGAAATTTTGATAGAGCAGGAGTCGAGTTATTTTTGAGTAGGATCAAAAGTCTTGGAGGTCGCTAGTAACTGTAGAGTAATTTTTTACTCTACATCGTATTTAAATTTTTTTAGTCGAGCACTGTAATTTTAGTTCCTACATATCTTGGCCGTAGTGGTAGAGTTTTGGAGCAGAGGGTAGGTTCATTTTTCCTAAGTGTTGAAGTGCAGTGAAAGTTGCCAAGTGTCACCCTCCGAGCACGAGTCCTTTTCCCCCTTTTGTTTCTTTCATTTCATTTTTGCCTAAGTATTGAATTTGAGTGGAAGCTGCCAAGTGTCACTTTTTGAAACCCAGAGCTAGCCAGTTGGCATCTTTCGAGCCCCCTTTTGTAACTTTCAAAAAAATTGTGGAATGTGCCACATATCCAGTAGTAGTTAAGTGGAATGCACCACGTGTCAACATCTGCGTCTCATATCGGCACTTGCATTTCATTTTATTTTCTGGTAAAGAATTTCAATGAGCTTAGTAGAAAAGTGGAAAGAGCCAAGTGGCAGTTGCGGAAGGCCCTGAACTACCTTTTTAAAGAAGCAGCGGAAGTCACCACGTGTCGGCATCTGAGAGACTTTGGTTCAACACCTGGGTTCAACGCTTTGGTTCATCGTGGAAAGGCATCATTTTATTTTGCTTAAGTGCCATAAAGTAGTAGATACTATCGAGTGTCACTCTCTAGGTCCTTTTCTACTCCATCCCCAGAAATAGTAGAAGATGCCACATACCCCTAGAAGGAGAAGCGGAAGGTGCCACACATCTTCCCTGAAGCAGTGGAGGTCACCACACGTCAAATTTTGAGAGACCATCTTCGAGCCTCATTACCAAATAAAGATTGTGGTGGGTCCCAAATGTTATTTCAAAGGTCTGAGGAAGCGCCAAGTGTCAACATGCAAAGACTGCCACGTGTATCCATCCTCTTCTAAAAGTTGCCCGAGTAAGGAATGCAGTGAGTTTTATTTTGTTAAAATTGCAAAGTATCAAGGAAGCAGATTGTGACAGGTGTCAAAGGCAGAGCGTTCTTGAGTAGAATATAGAGAAAATGGAAGCTGCCAAGTGTCATTCTCCAGTGCCTTCTAGACCATAAAGAGGGTTCATTTTTGCCTAAGTCTCCTCTTCCGTTTCAAAAAAATAGAGTGTTTGTCTATCTGTTATGGCAAAGATGGAGGGAAACTCGGTGAGAGTTATTCTTGGTAGATAGAACAATGCATCAAGTAGATTTTTGGGGCTTGCAAGCATTAAAGGGCCGTCTATTTGTCCCCTATAAGCAGAGGTAAAATAGACAGTTGAGCAGCCAAACAGGTGATGGAACAAGAGATTCAGGCATGAAGGGAGGTACTAGACATGAATCGCCATGCCGCGGTCAGAACAGCCATCCCACTCCAGCATGGCCCTTCCTGATAAAACCAAGATACATCCAAAGCATTAAAAGTGCCATCTGTCTTGTCCCCTATGAGTGAATGACAGAGTCGAATTGTGCGAGAAGGGGAGTGATGGAAGGAGACGTCGGAGGCTATAAAAGAAGAAGAATTGTAAGAGAGAAGGGGGGGATTTTCCATAGTTTTATACTTTCTAGAGTTTTTGACCAATAATATCATTTGCTTTTGTCTCAATTTTTTGGAGTTGTAAAGTTGATATAACTGTGCATGTTTCTGTGTCTTTTATGTGGCTAAATGGATTAAGAAGATTAAACTCTATGCCTTGGTTGGTGTTATCTGTGTCATTCGCAAAGTAGTCTATACTGTAGATTCTCTAGAGTTGTGATTAGGAATGTCATTTGCTTTTGTCTCATTTTCTTGAATTGGAAGTTTCACGTAACTGTACGTGATTTTTGTGCCTCTTATGTGATTGAAAGATTATATTAAGAAAATTGGACACTATGCCTTTGTTGACATTCTCTATATCTCAGCAAAAGAATTCCCTATTGTGATCCTCTGTTTCTATTATTTCAATCTTTTACATTGATCATGCACCTATCTGCTCTTAAATGTAATTAAATCTTATAATAGTCTCACTATGCTCAGGCTAGGATTAGGATTACACTTAGGCGCATCGCCGTAGTTAGGTTTCAGTTCCTGAATTTGTGTTTTTGTTTAATCTCCTATCCCTTTTCCCCCAACACTTGATACAAAAGAAGAGACCAGCTTCTCTAAAATCTGGAGGTTGTTTCAAGCAGCAATGTCCCATAGCTTGAAACTTCCCATTGCTGATTGATTAAGATCAAGCACAATTTTAGCCATCAACACTAACAAAGGTTGAAATTATTTCATGGTTAATTACTTTATTTGGGATATGATTGGGATGATAGTGCCGAGGAGATGTCGATACCACCCTTGATGAGTAGAATTATTGAAGAGGAATTTTTTTGTAGCACTTGATGGTAAGCATCATGATAGAACACCATGAAGACTAGGCCAAAATATGCATAGGAATTTACTCTCAAAATCTAATACTCAATAGAAAAAAATGAACCAATGATAAAAACCATAATGGCAATGTAAACATATGAATATAGATGGATTTAGGTATAAATGCACAAATAATCACCCAATTAATGTACATAGACCGAATCAAGGTAAAAATGTTGAAAGTAAACAAACAGACACATAAATAACAAACAAAAAAATAAATAAAAAATAAAATAAAATTAGTCCTAATGTTCGTACAAACAACATGGCTTAAATGAGACAAACATTGCCCCTATAAAATAGGTGATAACTTATAAAACAAACATGATGGGGGAATAGAATAAAAGGAAGGGGGTGGTTGAGTTGTTTCTATATACACTAGGCAAGTATATACTACCTACATAATTCTATGGATGAAATATCCAACAAAAACTTCAAGCCCAATGTATTTTTCCCAAGAAATGGGAAGAAAATGAGAACTGATGAAAACAAATAGAATGGATGTGATAGAAGAATAGGAATGGTCTTGAAAAATGGTAAATGTGTGGGAGATAAGGCCAAAAAGGATGGAGAAACTTAGTGACAAGTGATTGTGCTTGTAATTTAGTAAGTGTTATCAGAATCCTTAAGGCAAAGAAGTGATCAATGTTTTTGGTTTTTTTTAGTGGTTTTACAAATGTTTTTAGAATTTATGGAGTATCTCAACTCAATCAAGAATTATAAGACACTAAATGGTTTGAGATCATAAAATGACAAGAGTGTTTCTTAAGTTGCTCACAAAATGGTGAGAGCGTGGCTTAATTTTCTCACAAAATGATGAGAGTGTGGCTTATGAGTGACTAAGCTGACCTCAACAAGTATCGAGTGTTACCTACATAGTCCCAAAATAGGACCTCAAATCACTATAGTTCCTTCCTACAGTAGAAGAATCTGACTAGTGCAGCAGTCAATTCAAATAAAATAGGCATAGTTGGTATAAAGGCATAGTACAACATAGAAAATAGTTAGTTGGTATGGTCAAGGCATAATAAATAAGTGTTGTCCCTAGTTTGCCCATAGGTGGTTATAACTAGGATACAACAAAATAGGTCAATGATGTTAATTTTCCCATAGGAAGTTATACTTAGGATCAAGACAATGAGAGAGAATGAATAAGAAATGATGGATGCAACTACCAAATGTATGTCATACTACTCCAAAATACTACCTCAATCTAGAATGTGTGAAATAACTACTAAAATTGAATTTGAATCTTCTTATTAAAAGTAGTGATGGAACTAAATGGAATGGAATCGAGGCCATAGGGCCAGGTAGCGAGGGAGAGATGAACTCAATTTATGGGAAAAATATTGTAGAATGAATAGGTGATATGAAAAAGTGAGAGGTTAATAGGATGATAGGATGGTAAAATGGTATAGTATAAAGAAGAGTGATAAAATGTGAAATGGTCCTTATAGATAATATACCAAGTTAATTAAGTGTAGTACCGCTTGAGGTGGATAATGTTCATCGAATCATCAAGTTCATGTCTATCTGGTGTGTCAAGCCTATATGCTCTTATTCTAAAGTTTGTTGTAATGATGAAAGGACCAACCCAGTTGGGTTTGAACTTACTTTTATGCTTCTTTTTGGCCATGGTATTATTTTGGTTTTATTTAAGGACAAGATCACCAAGTTTAAATTATCTATGTTTCACGTGTTGATTATAGTGGCCTTAAATTCAATTCTTATAGGCTTGGAGATTATTCACCACACCCATGCATTTCTCATCAAGTAACTCTAGTTCTTATAGGCAAGCTACTCGATGGTCATTGTCATTTAGGACATACTTAAAATAGATGCATAGAGATGGCAACTCGACCTCAATAAGATGAGTGGATTTTTATCATAAACAAGTGAATATGGAGTGGCTCCTATGGGTGTATGGTGATTGGTACAGTATGCCCAAAGGGCATGAAATATCTAAAGGTGTCAATCATGACTGGCATTATTGACAATCTTTTTGAGAATGTTGACAATGGTTTTGTTTGATGCTTCAGCCTAGCCATTACCTTGAGGGTAATATGCCATATAAAAATGTTGTGTGATGTTATATTTGACATATAGCTTGTTGACATCTTTATTCTTGAAGGATCCTCCATTATCAGATATAATGTCAGAGGGGATACTATAGTGGCAAATGAGATGGTTAAAGATGAACTTAGAGATTTGCTTTCCAGTCATGTGAGGGGTATAGCTTCAACCCACTTAGTGAAATATTTGATGGTGGTAAGGATATGTTTATATTTGTTAGATGAGGTGGGATTTATCTAATGAGGTCAACACCCATCTAGTAAATGGCCATGGTATCAACATTGGTTTTAGAGTTTTGGCTGGGGCATGAATCAAATTGGCATGTCATTGACATTTATCACACTTTTTCACATATGCAGCTATATTTACATCTATCGTGGGCTAATAATAACCAATACGTTAGATATTTTTGGATAGGATGACCTTGATAGTATGGGCTCCACATACACCTTTATAAACTTCTCATAATGCTAGTGTAGATTCTATCAAATCTAAACAATGAAGTAAAGTTCCATCAAAACTATAGTGATAAAGGGTTGATCCAAGTAAGGTATAACAAGTGGTTTGGTGGATGAAAGCTTTGGTTTGTTTTAGGATAGGTCAGGTGGTAAAATTTGGTCATGAAAGTATTTGTAAAGGTCTGAGTAGCAGATAGAACTAAGACCAACAATATCATAAATCATCATGACAATTGAAGGCTCATAAGTTGGTGCTAGTAAGTTTTTGACAAGGAACTGATACTCTTTAGATGTATCTATTTGTCAAATCAAAGATCCAATAATGGCCATATCATTTGTAGTTATATTACTTGCCCTTAGTATATGCTCAAACTGAATGTCGGTAATTTATTGTTTGAGAGTGTTGACCATGGCCTTATATGGAACTAGCTTGTCATCTTTGGTCTAAAAATGATTTATAACCTGATTGATGATTAACTAAAAATCACCATAAACATTGAGATGATATACATTCTATTGTACTGTTTGGTGAAGCCCTAAAATAAGTGTTTCATATTCGACCATGTTGTTGGTACAAGGAAAATTGATCCTAAATGATTTAAGGATTATGTCCCCCTGTGGTGTAATAAATAAAAGGTCTACCCTCAATCCATGTGCCATGAATTATCCATCAAAATACAACATCTAGTGTTGCTCCTCAAGAGGTGTGTCCATGATGGTCATTATGGATTCATCAAAAAATTGGAATGTGAGTGCCTCTGTATCAACAAGGGGTGTTTTAGCAAATTGATCTGCAATAATCTACCCCTTAATGGTGTTTTGATTGATGTATTTGGTGTTAAAATCACTTAGAATCATGGTTCATTTGGCCATGCGACCTTGTAAATCTATTTTAGATATTATATAACTAAGCGGATCTACTTTTGAAATAACCATGGTCTTATTGTTTAACATGTAATGGCACAACTTCTAAGCTACAAAAACCATGGCTAAATAAGATTTTTCTATGGGCATATAATTGTGTTTATACACGATCAGTGTACATCTTAAATAGTAGACAACATGCTCCTTTTCATTGTCATCATGCTGAGCCAAAAGTGCTCCCAAGGCATTGTTAATAACCAATAGATACAACAAGAATGGCTTTCCTGGCATAGGAGGCAACAAAATAGGTTGATTTGCTAGATAGTCCTTTAATTGTTGAAATTTTTTTTGGTAGTGATCATCCCAGTGAAATGTGACTCCTTTATTAAGAAGATACGTAAAAGGATGGAATTTTTTTAGCTAATTAAGATATGAAGCATCAAATAAATTGGATCTTGCCCTACAAACTATGGAGCTGCCTCAAAGTAGTTGGTGGTTTTATCTCTGTTATAGCTTAAACTTTGGCTAGATCAACTTCAATACCTTGATGAGACACAATAAATCCTACAAAAGTGCCTGATATGACTCCAAAGACACATTTCTTAGGATTAAGTCTGAATTTATACTCACGTAATCTTTTAAATATTCTGTGTAGCACTGCTGGGGGATTATCCCTAGTCTTTGATTTGCCAAGAATGTCATCGACATAATCTTCAATAATATCATGCATCATATCATGAAATATGATGGTCATAGATCTTTGGTAAGTGGCCCCTGCATTCTTAGGACCAAATGGCATAACCTAATAACAAAATGTTCCCCATAGAGTGATGAACATTGTTTTATGTTGGTCTTCTATTGCTATTCTGATTTGGTTATATCTTGAAAAGCCATCCATTAATGAAAGAATTTCATAATCCAATATGGATTCAATAATCATATCAATGTTTAGAAATGGAAAGCCATCCTTAGGTCAAACTTTGTTTACCAATACAACAATACGAGGATATCAGTTAGTCACAAAAATTAGTATAGATTATAATTTTCTAGCTTTTTGCTAATTGGTACAACATTGGATATGTACTTTGATTAGTCAATGGATTGAATGCATCTTGATTCTAAGATTTTTTATAATTCTTTCTCTACCAATACAACAATGAAAGGATGCATCTTACATAGCTTTTATTTTACTGGTTTGGCATCAGGATTGGCCACAAGGTGGTACAGAACCAAGGTTGGGTCCAAACCTGGCATGTTAGAATATGCCCATGCAAAAATATCTACAAACTCCCTCAAAAGGGTTATAAGGACTTCACCCTCTTTCTCAATAAGGGAAGCACCTATCTTGATCCACTTTGTGTCATCTGAGGACCCAATGTTAACCTCTATCATATCTTACACTAGAAGGGTCAAACCATCTTCAAGGATAGTAGGCAAAGATTTGAACTGGTTGGTAATATTAGAGTCCTCTACTAGGACTAGATATTCAAGTTCCCCTAGGCATGATGATTTAGAGTCCCCTAATTGAAGGTTTGTCCATGTAAAAAAATATATTAGAAACTCTTAAATGATTCAATCAAAATCTTGTTGTTATTCAAAACTGAACTCAAATTCATAGACAAGTTCATCATTGGTGGTTTCCTGAGCTATGGTTGAATAAGGTTGAACACCCCCATCTAATGGTGCCTTAAATAGGTTTTCACCACTAGACTGGCCTTTTTATTTAATTTTACCCTAGTTAGAAAGTGCCTCAAAGAGGTTTTCACTTTGGTATCTCAATGTTTTAATTATTTTCTTTTAGCTAAGGGTGTTCACCCACTCTTCAAAATATGTTGCAGGATCCAACTTGATTGGGAACCCGGATTTATGGTCCCCCAATGGAACATTGTCTCTAAGGCCTAAAAAATCATAGAAAGCCTTATTGTTTTGAAACATTTCAATCAATATGTTGGACTCTTAATGATCCCAATCTATTAGTTGGGGATAATACAATGGTAGTGGGTTGTGACAAATGACTAGGGTAAGGGTAAAAATGGAATGAGGATTAAATAGATTGGTTTTTGCTAGGTAATCAAAAAGGCTATGATCAAACTATGTTTCACTATCGACATCTTCATCACTAGTTAATGGTGATGTAACATGAGTAAGGTATATGGAGTCACCCCCAGGCAATTTAAATCTAAGTCCGTAGGGTCTTTTGTATTTGGTCATGGAAATTGGCTCAAGTGTTCTTTGTTGATTAGGTATGAGGCCTCCTTTATAGTCTTGATTCTTCATGATCCTGTTGGGAATAGGATTGTTTGCATTCTCAAAATAAGCAGTTTGGTTGTCATTGTATAAACATGATTTTTATCCCTTGAGAGGGTCTGGTTCTAGGCCAGATGTTGGTACAAATGTGATAGGTGCTTTACCTTTGTTCATTTGTTGCCATTTTGGATGAAGTACTTCCAAAGGACTTTGGATTCTATGGAAGGTTCATAATATGAAAGGTATCATGGGTCACATACTCTCTTGGGCCATTAGGTGAGATAGTAAAATTATTGTATATTTTAGGAGGTAGCATGTGGGAAAGAGAATCAAGGGTATTAGGATCAATGTAGTTGTGCTTCGATGGGTTAAGGAGTATTACTTTTACCTTATCTTTCTTGGCCACTAGATTCATGTCGAAGTGATAGTTATAACTCTTGAAATCAGTCTCTAGGTATTTATAGTGCTCATATGGATGAAAATCTCCTTGTATACAAACTTCCATCCCTGGATGGGAGAATTTTATACATTGGTGAAATGTTGATGAGACTGCAAAAATTTCATGTAGCCAAGGTCTTCCCAAAATCATATTGTATGACAAATTGATATTGAGCACATGGAAAAGTGTATCATGGATTAAAGGCCCAATGATAATTGGTAAATAGATGGTGCCCTATGACTCTCTTTCCTCATTGTCATAGGCTTTGATGGTTATTGTCTCTACTTGAAAATCTTCCATTGTGTATCTGAGAAGCTTGATGAACTTAAGAGACATTATGTTTATACCTGGTCTATTTTCTATAAGGACACATTTCACTTTATGCCAATTAATGCAAAATTCAATGTATAATGAGTTTTTATGTAGTGGGCCAAGGGATGACATATTGCTTTGCTTGAAATTGAATTGTTGGGTTAGAGCTAGGTGTCCAACCAAAGCTTAGAATTTATTAGGAGATATATTACTTGAAACAATGGATTGGCTCAGGAAGTTATTCAATTTTTTTTTGCACATTGTTGACATACACAACAAATCTAAAATGGAGATTTGTATAGGCATCTTTTTCATTTGTTCCACAATGTCAAACTTCTTCTCTTGGTCAATGTTAAATGGCTTATTCCATGGCTAAATGGTTAATTGGATAATGAGTGAAGTGGCAGATGGTAGCGGGCTTGGGATGGTAATATTTGACCTCTGAGTTATGATTGCACAATTAGGATTAAATACAAGACCATGATTGCTAACAAATGATGGTGATGGTGTGGGACTAGATAAGACAAGTCTCAATTGCCAATGCACTTGTGCATGGTCATGGGGCAAGGATGAGTTATTAGTATAAGGTCTAAAAGTGGGAATCCATATTTTTTGGTTTGCTTGTGTGTGGTCCCAAGTCAAAGAAGGATTACCAAAGGGATTGGACTATTTTGGTATGGTTAAAAATGGTCTCATCTGATTAGAATTTAGTCTAGGATTGATAGAGATGGTATTAATGCTACCTCCTATAATATGGCCTACAATTCTATTGTAGTCATGTGCAACTGCATGGTAGGTTTTTTGGTTGTTACCATTCTGAACTTGGTTATGTCCATTATTCTAGTGTTGTTGATTATGTTATTGGTTCTACTAGTTTTGTTAGTTTGGCCTTCAATTTTGATATTGTTGACTTTATTGTTGTACTGGTCGATATTGTTGTTTCTGTTGTCATTATTTTTGTTGCTATTATAACTAGTTGTTATGTTGGAGAAAGGGGTTTTAATAAATCTCATGAGTCTGATTGGATGTGGAAACACCACCATCCAATGTGATCTCCCCATTCTCTAACATATTCTCAATCAAATATTTGATTTGCACACATCTTCATAAATTATGCCCAGTGACCTAATGATATTCATAAAATTCATTTTCATGGTACTAATCAAGATAAGGAATGCATTGTGGATAATGCTTTGGTATAGGATAACTAATCAAATTAGGGGTGACAATTTTATGAAAAATAGATTCAATAGGCTCTCTAAGGTCACTAAAAACATGATGAGTAGGCACTATTCTCCTTAGAAGAGGGACTTATAATGGCAAAGGTGATTGCATTTGTTGTATGGGCCTAGGCTATTGTGTTTGGTATGTTGGCTGGAGAGGTTGTCAGGTATGAGTAAGTTGAAAAGGTGGCATAGGCTAGGTGGATGGTGTTTGCAACATTTGGATATGGTGTGACTCAGTTACTCAATTTCCTACAAAATTCTTATTTTGGTTGAATTGTTTTGGTCTATCTTGGTTATTGGCCTGTGCTGGTCGTGATGCTTGTATTGTATTTGGATTTGGATTTAATTTTGATTTTGGCTATTTCCCTTATTGGTACCTTGATTTTGATTAGTTGAAGTGATCTTGATGATTCCTTTATTAATAAGGGCTCTTTTCATCAATAAACCTTTATCAATGATCTCTTTGAAAATATGTGCACATTGTAGTTCTAGATCATAAACTATCTCACTATGAAATTTTTTATTAAACATAATGGCTAATTATTTATCTAGTAAATTATGGGTGAATCAACTTGCAAGGGCTCTCCATCATTGTAGATAACTCATAAAACTCTCACCAACTTTTTTATTTGCTTGCATCAAGTTGACGAATGAAATCTCATGTTTGAGATTGTAGGAAAAGTGCCACACAAACATTTTTGAAAGGTCATCAAAATATGTTTCTAAATTTTTTGGCAACTTTAAAAACCACTCCAAGGATTGTCTTGCTAGACTCCTCAGGAATAATAATAAAAGGTATATGTCACTTTATGCCACTAGCTGGCATGTGACAAAGAGTTCCATTAAATGGGATTTGGGGTCACCTTTCCCCTTGCATTTATCAAACTTTAGGGGCTCATATCCTAGAGGAAATGGAATATGTAAGTAGTCCATGTTAAAAGGATAAGAACACACATCATCCAACTTAAAATTTTTACCCTTGTTTCCCATCTTGAATGGTGATGCTTGCATCCTTCATCTGTTGTAATTCTTTCTCTAAGAAACTTGTGGGAATATTGGCTTGGGTATATGGTTATGCTGTCACGAGTGGAGAACTTAGATCGGGGTATAATGGAGATAATTATTGGGGTATGATGGATTAGTTGGGAAATAGACTAGGAATATGCATAAATGGATTAGGGATTGATTATTGAAATTACATGTGTTATGGTGCAATATTCTAGGTAGGGTTGGTTATGAAGGTTTGATGTTGAGTATTTTGTGGTTGGGATGGAGGGATATAACTATATTATGCCTACTTTGGTCAAAAAGGGACATGCTACTGACTAATCAAACCTTGTTGTTGAGTGGGAACTTGTGAACCAAGACCCTATTTTTGAATGAGTGGCATTTTTAAATAAAAGGCAATTATTGCCTAGTAGGTACTTGACAAATATTGGAACCTCCTTGTTTCACGAATCCCTATTGGGAAGTGAATGCATGTTGAAGATTCAGCATCTGTTGCTGACTAATATTTATACATTTTTGTTTAGACATTGTTTGGTTTTGAATTGGCACACTAACCTATGACTAAAGAGGTATGTTTGTTACTACATGATGAGGTGGAACATTAGTTTCCCCCTATTATGGTGGTAACATATTCGGCCTCTATTGTGTTGGTACACTAGATTGTGCCTACTATTGTGGAATACCACTCGTCACTTATTGAGGAGGAGTAGGATTCATCACATTTTTATGTTGAGACATGACATTGGTTATTAGCTGGCTACCTAATCCTATTGGTTGTGTGCTTGAAGAAGTAGATGGTTGAGGATTAGAAGTAATTGGTTGAGATTTTGATGTAGAGACTCCTACTCCTTGATTTTGAGAACCACTTATGGTGTTAAATAAAGTCACATTTTTTTGGCTAGTTATTTGCATATTATCACCACTTTGGTTTGGATGGGATGTTGTTTGTGCATTATCCACTATGTTTTGGCCACTATTCTACATAGAAGCAGAAGATACTTCTTCGATGGTGGCCATATGAAATAAGTTATCAATTGAAATATTCTGCATGAATGGGTCTACACCTTGATTGTCTTGACCAATCAATTCTATTAACACTCCAATTAAGGAGACTAAATCTATGAGAGGCCTACTTGACATGATCATATGGTTAAAATTATGTGCTAGGTTCAAGTAGGTTTGGTATGCCATATGCATCTATACAAGGTGATCCTCCATGGGTCCTTGCCTTTGACAAGCATACGAGGGTCTTGATACATTGTTTGGACTAGAGCTAAAGGATTTCTAGAAGAACCCTATTTATTTTATAGTATGTTATGAGGAATTCTTACTAGACTTGGTAAATTCTCATGGTGTAAGTCTATCAAAAATTTGTCCCCTACCTCTATGGCTCTAACCAAAATCTCGTATTTTTCTCTAATAAATGATGCTCAAACAAATAAGGATCATACATGGAAGGTGTGTTAATAGAGTATGATTTTTAAGAAAAAGGTTCTTCAATAGTAGGTACTGTAGCTAGGTATTACTTTGTTTTTGTTTGATCTTGCTTTGATTATGGTGGTGTATTAACCAAATAGTTTGCCAATGGATCTTTGTTTTGTGTCCCTATTTGAGTGTTATGAGGGATATAAGGATCTATCTCATAAAAAACATTATATGTGTAGGGGTCTTGAACCATTTATTCTTGCATGGTCACATGACTAATTCCCAAACTGTACATGAGTCCACTATGAGCGTAGGAAAACATGTTGGGATCCATAGTGAATGTGTTGCTACAAAGAGTTCTACAAACTCTAAAAAAGACAATGTCTAAAAAAAGATGATTCAAACTTGGTCTAGATTTAATCAAAAGGATGGAAAGACTTATTCAAACACTTGTGATAAAATAATCTAACATTAAGTGTCTAATGTTACACATCTTATACAAAAAGATCAAGTAAATGGACCTAAAATCAAAATGCCAAACTCTAAGGTCAAAGTGTTTCAAATCAATCTAATGTAAGAAAATAAAATTTGCTAGGTCTTTTGGCCAAATGTGGCATCAAAATCTAGGCTCAAACAAGGCACGTGCTAGGACTCTTTTCCAAACGATGTCAAAATCTAGACTTTGAAATAGATGAGATTTTAATTTAACAGATTTGAAACACTTCTAAAAAAAACTAGGCATTTGACTCTTGGATATAAAATTGATCAAATAGGTATAAGGTATGAAATCAAAGGAACTTTTGAGATAGTTTATTTTCTTATCAAATAATTGAATAAAACGTGATTCCTTTGGAGAAAAAATATAGACAAAAGTGAATGGCATAATTGTGCTAGACAAAGATTCACAAGGTACACTCAGATTTAAATTGGAAAAAACTTGGGATCAAAAAGGTCTATGAAACAATGTTTGAAATGTTTTGAGCAACTTGACAATGCTAAACTACTCAAAAATATGTTTCACAAATTTGGCAGTGTAACACTACCCTTCGCAAATGATGCACACACTCTCAAAGTTTTAAAAAAAATTCTAAGGCAAAGAGGTTTGCATCAAATAGACTCAAGGCAAAACGGGATAAGAAAAGTTTTCTCATAGACTTAAAGTGCAAGCATTTTCATAAGATGATTTAATTATACCAAGTGGTGATAATGATTATGAGTATTAAATGGTCTTCAATTCAAATGGAAATTTGAACATAAGTTAAAACAAGTTTAATGTGAAAATGGAAAACCCACTTGACACATCAACCCTTAGGACTTAGAAAGGTTAAAACTCAAATGTGATATATAAATGAAGGACTTAAACAAACTTTGTTAAAGGGTCTAGACTCAATTGGGCAGCATAACTGTAACAAAGTAGATGATATGACTCAAAGTTTATGATAATTTTGAAAAGGAAAAAGAGATGATTCACATGGACAACATAGTGCCTCCTTGCTCAAAGAGATTTGGGGACCATGTGTTTGGTTTATGTCATTATTTTAACACCAAGTTTTGACTTCAAACAAGACAAATTAATCTAGGACAAAACCAACTAATTATTTGCTCTAGGTCTTAAATTGACAAGGTTGCATGGTATTTTTAGAATCCATCTATATACATCATTTAAGAGGATTTTAAGTGTTCATATAGAATTAAATGCACATTATATATTAGGTTTTTTATATCCCCCCTTCTCTCAAATGACAATACGATGACATGGACCTTGGACACACCTTGCACCAATAATACTTCTGCAATAAGTGGGGTTTTAATAAAAACTACAAGTTTTCAAAGATTTCTAGATGTATCAATTACTCAATGAATTTCACACCATGATTCAAAAGAAACACACTTTAATTGGGCATCCACAACACTTGGCTTATTGAAAAAATGTCTTCCCCTTTTTTCAATTACTACATCCATCACTTGCTCAGTGTAGTATGATGTTCAAAGTGCAAATACATCCCGTATGTTGAACCCTAATATTAGAAGGTGGTTTATCCACTCAAACCTCTAATCCTAGTGGGGGTGATGAAGTCGATGCTAGGAGATGAAACCCTGGGTCAAAGCTTCCCTATAGAACTTGGGGAGGTAATGAAGTCCCCCTCACAAGCCAAGTTTGCATAAAATAAATGACTTAAAATAGAAAGACTTTATGGTCACCTCAAGATCACCCAATACTATTGTGAGTTTTTGGTGAGTGCTTTAAATGATATTCTTTCTATACCTTGGACTAGGCATGTTTACAATAAGGATGACACTTTTGATTCCAAAAGTTACCTAAAGGGGACTAATGGAAGAGCATACATGCAACATCCCTCTTTTTTCCAATCAAACACTAAGTTAGACAACTATTGAATATAAAACTTAGACAAATGAGTTCAATTTTAAACACCAAATAAAAATTAGGGTGGTGTTCTTTTGATTGCTTGGTCTTAAGTTGTAACTTTTAAAGCATAATTATCAAAGAATTCACTTAAACATCTAAATTTTTCACTAAGCCCCAAAATTAGGTTCCTAATTCATCTTAAACATTCAAAAGATGTTTAAAGAGCATGATTTAATGAATTTCAAGTTGGCCCTATAATGAAAAAGTTAGTATGTCCTTTAACTTTGAAGTTATTTTAAGTTTGGAATAATAAACTTGGGAGAATGAAGTCTTAGATTCACACAGTGCAATCCCACTACTCCACATAGCAATATCATGACTCTACAAAACCTTGACTATGAGAGTTGTGGTATTATCACTTAACCATTGATGGTTTACCAATAATCCTGTAACTCAGTTAGGCAATCTTGCGACTCAAAGTGTAATACTGCTACTTCAAGTTATGGTATTGTCACTTAACCACTAATAGTTTATCGACAATCCCATGACTCAGTTATGCAATACCACGAGTTAGGTTGACAATAATGTGACTGTCTAGTTACGGTATTGTAATATCAGTACTATGAAAGTAGTGCGATTGTGATATCACTACTTACGAGTAGTGGTATTATCAGAATATGTAGATGGAATCAAGGTTAGTGCAAAAATGCAATTGAAATGCAATACTGTGACTTGTAGTGACAATCCCATGACTATTTTAGGATAAATTTGTGACTTTCAAAAAAATATGTTTTTAATCATTTTTTCACTCTTTGGGGATTCCCACTTCAAGATTATTATTATAAATGATTATTAGGTTGTTTGTAGGAGTTTTATGACCTAATTTGTGAGGCTAGGATCCCACCAGATGTGCCATTATGTGAACTAGGAATTTGACTCAAGAGAGGATGGTTAGTATCATGTTAGTTCCAAAATGAAAACAAAATAAAATAAATACTAACTAACATAACATATATAGGCCTAAACACTAGGGGGAGCTTAGTAACAAACATACATATGAAAACAACAACTAAAATGTAAAGAAAACCTTCCTTCACCTTCCTTGATTGCTCCAAATAGCTTGTTGAAGTGGCTTACTTGGATTGTGCTCAATGAGTCTCCATCAAAGGAGGTTTGGCTATCTCATTTTCTCCTTGGCACTTTTGTGATGGCTTTTGATTTGACTTGGATCAAAATTTTGGCTTAAAAATATTAATTTTCATGAAGCTTTGGAATCAATTTAGCATTATAATTTTGCATTCTTCAAGCTTAAAATTCAATAGGCAAGGCCTCTTATTTATAGAGTTTACAAAATGGTGAGAATGAAATTGAACCATCCATTTAAAGATGAAGATGTGTGGCTAAGAATCTATTTAATTTTTGAGGTAAAAATTAATAAATGCCTTCAGAAATATTTGGGATAAAGAGGCATGGAGGGTCTTAATAAGGCATGGGGTGGTTTGATGAGATATTTGATGTATTTATGGCCTAAGGATGTCTTTCCAAGAAATGATGTCATTTGATGATGTAGTTATTCAATATCAATTTCTAAAAAAAAAAAAAAAAAACTCAATGGGAAATTAACTTAAACTCTTTATTTGAATTAATTAGCTTTAAGCATGATTAGTCACTTTGGTGAAAATTTTGGCCCTTTGGTTCACAAATTAATCAAATTGGTCAAAATGTATCGTTATTGGCTTAAAATTTGCCTGGATTAGATTTAGAAGTCGATGTTAGATAATTTGGAACCATTATCCCATTTAGGATGTTGCCAACACAAAATAACAAAGGCACGTGTCTTGTGTAAGAAATTTGATAAAAAAGAGCAATCCAGAGCACCTATGTGTGAAAATGTTATTTTGACTCCAAATGATCTGATCAAAGTTAGCCACTTCATAAATTAGATTACACCATTTAATGATACCCTGGCCAAAATAGGCACTTGAATATATCAATGTCAAATCTTTTAATGTGTTTAGGCCAAATTATGCACTCTGGTAAAAATTGGTCAAAAGCCTAGTTAGAGGTTATTGATGGCCAATTTTAGGTGTCTACATTTCTTACAATAGGCACATTTAATTTTTCATCTAGCCCTATATATATAATTGGGACCCTATATCTATATAGGCCCACACAACTTCCTTTGCATCCATATAAATTCATGCACCTCTTGACCCCATACCCTCTACAGGGTTGAAAGGAGAATGGGCTTATATTTCTTAGGTTTACCATTAGAAGAGGAGGCTTCAGTGTTGTTTTGATAGAGGTTGATTATTTCTTCTTCTCTTGATCCTTATTCTTCTTCTTCTTCTCTTTGTTTAAAGTCTTTGTTTTCTCATTCCCAACAATCAGGGCTTTAGGTTTTGTGGACTTCAATTTGCAAATCTGAATCAACTTATCTTTCTCCCTAGTTAAATAAAAAATGAAATTATATAAAGAGATCATTTTATATGTAGTGCCCAAAGCACTTTTAGTGGCATGAAAAGTAGAGACAAAGAATGAATAGCCAAGACCTAGTTTAGAGAGTATATAAAGAACAAGTTGGTCATCTTATTTCTTTATCCCACAATTTTTCAACTGCAATCTCAAGGACTTGAACTTAGTGAATAAATCCTAAAGGGTGTCAAAGTTACAAGGACTTAGACTAATGAGATCATTTGCAAGCTCTTGACCTCTCATCACATCTTGATCCCCAAATAGGTTTCCTATAATGGTCCATGTATCATGTTATGATTTGGTAGGCTCTAAGTGAAATAGGGTATCAAGTGCTATAGAAAGACACAATAGACCATATGCTTCATCACTATAATTATACCACTTAAATATTTATGCATCTATGGTAGGTTTAGTTTCATCACCTATGGTTATCCCATATAAACCCTTACTCCTTAGAATAATTGTCATCTTTATTTTTCATTTGTGATAGTTAAAGGGAGTTAGTGGGTTGATTGATCTTGAATCCATTTTAGTGATGAGATGATTTGTTGTAGTAGTGCAGGTTGTAGTTGTTGCAGAATTTGAAAGCACGAGTAGAAATGAAAGAGTGACATAGAAAAATTTCACCCCCTAAAATATCAATAGAAAAAACCTCCCACCACAAATTTTGAAAATACATGCTAAAAAAACATCAGACTCAAGTGATAGTGCATTTAGAGCAATTAGTGTAAGTCGAAAAAAAAAGTTTTTACAAACATGATGAGGACATCATACTCTATCGATAATACATCCAACGAAGTAAGGACAAAGCATCAAAGTGAGTGAGAAAAAGATAAATTGGTATTAAATGTGAGGGGGTTTGGCCACCTGCCAAACTGGGTCTCACTCTCCAGTCTTTGTCTAGTGAGGATATGAAGAGTGTCCCCAATAATAAATTTTCATGTCTTTTTTAATTATGATACTCACAATACAATATTGTTTTTTTTCAAAAAAAACATTTAAAATCTACTATTTTCAAAAAACAATCAAAAAATACTCTAAAGAGATACCTCTTAAGAGTTAAATCCTCCAAATATTATATTGTTTTATAGAAAAACAATAAAAAAACCACTTCTTTTATAACGAGCCCCCACCACTTTTTAAAAAATCGCCCTTTATTCAAAGTCAATGACATTTATGACTTTTAAAACTAAATAATATGTTATTTTTTTTTAAAGGTGATTTGATTCAAAAGAGATTTCTCCTTTAAAAAAATAGAAAACCACCTATTTCTTTGAAGGGTGGTAAGGGTGGCCTCAGATCTAGTCATGGAAGGCATATTACAAATGTGGATGGCTTGAGAGAATACGTCTACTTTGAGAAGGCCATGTAAGTTAATGGTGATGCTATTGAAGAATGCATGTCTCAACACATGCAAAGTGACTATGGAAAATGGATTGGGTAGTCCAATGGTGGTTGTGAGCCTTGAGTAAGCTGTATAAAATCTTGAGAAGTCACCATAGTCATGCCATTTAGAAGAAACTTTAGAGAGAAGGTTGTATGTTTCCTTTGAGAATAATCTTCTCCTAAGAGCTCATCAACATGCAAAATAACCCTCTCAATTTTAACTTATTGATTTTAGGCTTGTACGACATAATACCTTGATCAACAATGAATCCAAAACCTTGGATTTGTAGTTGCCTCACAATACATGCAAATAAACTCTAGATTTTAAATCAAAGCTAACAAATAACAAGACTAGGCAAATGTTTACCAGGTTAGCTTTGATACCATATTAGAGCTTGATCCTAGTATGAATAATGTGAATTCAATGGTCAAATGATCACATGAGACAAATTTGGTGCACACCACAATGAAGCTGAAGCAAGATGAAATCATAAAGCAAAAATATTGCACAAGACAAGAGATAGGAGCAAAACCCAAACTTCCATTAATTCACACAATAGTAATAGCTCTCACACCTCACCAAATAAAAAGAATAAAAAACCATTAAATAGGTTGAGGAGAGGCATAAAGCCACATCCATTTACCAATGTGAACACATGTCAGTTTCCAATTGAATAGTAAAGCCATGTGTTAGATATAAGTCAAAATTGATTGGTGAATGGCAAGGCATCCTTATCAACCTATTTGACCATAATTTATACATGTGAGTGTGAAACTAAATGACCTCATAAATCACCTTAAATAACCAAATATCCACCTAAGCATAGTGAATGATACAAGTCCAGTAAAAACCTAAGCAAGGTGAAAAACCTACACTAACAATGGTGAGCTAAAATTTAACATCTTATTAGCTCTTATTCTTATCTTTGACTATGGGGGAGGAATCTCCTCTAAATATTTTAAGGATAAAATGTATGTGAAATGACCTTGAGAAATGGTTACAAATGCATAACATGAAAATTAGAAAATAATGCACGAAAATGATGTAGCATCATGATTGTGGACTCGCCTTATATTCCCTATAAGGATTCATTAATTTATGTGACCTTCAATTTATAAATTATGATTAATATAATGGAGCATAAATATAGGATTAGAAATGCACATATGATTATAAATATGACTTAAAGTATTATTACTTGATGTAAATAAGAATAAAATTACTATGTTTTCTCACCAATTTTTGTCTCTGAATTAGGTGGTGCAAGGGAGATACTATATTTTATGCCTTAATTTCCTTAAGATTTGATGAGATGGTGGCAAAGAAAATAATAATTTTTTTTTCCAATGATAAATTAATACAAACATTTCTCTCAAAAAATAATAGTTTATTGTTGCTTTAGTGATGTGTATAATAAAACTATGGATGAACATGGAAACTTTGGACAACTTGAATTCATTAAAATATTCTACATCTTCTCATTTCCATGGAATTAGAAGTTATACATGGAATTATTGTTGAAGATTTAATATTATTGATAGGGAATGACACCTACTAGGAACTATTTATATGCATGTACCTTGGGAAATGACCACACCATCTTCCTTGTATCCTTAATGTTAGAATAAATATCTTATTAATTATTTATTGTAGTAGGTAAAATGGCTCTCTATGTAGAGTAAATATCCTCTTTATATTTTATCCCAACTGAGATGTCAACCCTATTATTATTCTCTCTGTTTACCTCCAGCTTTGGGTGGTGATAAAGACCACTTAAACCAAGTGAGAAGGGATTGTGAGCTAAATTAATGAAGGCATCGTGACTATAATAGTACATATCCCTACAAATAGGAAGCTAAAAATGAATTTGTCTTGATGTTTCCTTTTGTGTTCATATTACATCTGATAATAATTAAAACATAGAAAAGAGTATCTAAATTGATGCAAGAACTCACCATTATAGTAGTCTCACCATAAAAATATTAGTTGTTGTCACCATGGCTGGGAACCCTCCCAACTATAGAGAGGGAAAATTTTATCTTCTCCATGCTTTGGAGTTTCCCTCTACATGGTTTGGCGTGATCCCAACCATCGTTAGAAAAAAAAATCTTACCATGATTGGGATCCCTCCCTACCATAGAGAGAGAAGTTTTTACAGGCACATGATCTATTTAATATAATGTTCCTTTAATATAATTTTTAATTCTATCAAATAAATCATGTGCCTTCAATATTATTCCAAATTTTACATACATATCTAACAAAATAATCACAATCATCATAAAAGTTTAGTGTGTGGTTGTGAATACTTCAATTACACATAAATTCTATTGAAATGTACTCATATTAGTTAACCATTTGAGTTTTTATTTCTATCACAAAAAATCTCTCAACTTCAATATAAATAAATGATATTGTAATATTTCTACTAAAATTAATAATGTATGCACAATTAATAAATTGCACAACCTTTGAGTAAATTTCAATATATTCTAAAACCAAATACAAATGTTATAAATGACTATATAGTACAGTACAATAACTACTAATATGGTATACTACAATAACTACTAATAAATCATAACATAGGATATTTATTAACATTAAAGAAAAAGATTGTGTCATGTAATGAGAATATTTTTTTTAACCCACTGGAATGAACATATTTGAAACCCAATTAGTTTAACGTTTCCATAATACTTTCAGCATGTTCCAAAACAAGAGCTTTGTAACTTGGTATAAACGTCCATCACAGCATCATGGAAAGATGGTTTTTTTAGATGTAGTTCCAAATACTACCGACACATTTCCAAAACTTAAATTATAATTATTAAATGAAATTTTCAATGTCATCCACTTCCAATTGGAATCAAAATCTCGTGAGCTTATTTAGAGGTGGTCAATCGAAGGATGCACTAGACATTCTTCCTATGAAATTGGTAGGTGTAAAGCTAGTTCCACATTCACAAAATGGGGAATTTTAGATGCAGGTATTGACAACTATCAAATTAGAATGGAAACAGGATTTTTGTGATGTGTATAATAACAAATACCTCATATGATATTCTTAAAATTGTTTTCTTCATGATGTTTTAATAAATTTTCAAATAAATTCTTCGATAAAATGTGGTTTCATTTTATTTATATATATATATATATATATATATATATAAAATTAAATACAATTAATGGGGATGTTAATAAAACATTAGATATATTTACGAAAATTCAATTAGATTTTGTAAATTCATATCCAATTTATTTTATCAACATTTATTTAACATGTTTCAAAACAAAGTTTTGGAAGAGGGTATGGAGCTGCATGAAATATTATTATAACATAATTTTTTATCATATATTGTATTTGTGATTGCACTAATAAAAAAAAATGATTTCTTTTATATCATTCTTCTAAAGTAATGAAGTCTCATGAAATTTAATAACTATAGGATATGCAAAAAATGAGATATGATTTGATCTAATAACTTGTATATGAAATCAAAAACAACAATCCTCAAGTTAAGAGTCACATCATTACTTGAGTTAATTTTTGTCTTTTAAACATATAATATTTTTTAATAATCAATCTAATATTAGATGTCATATTTTAAACATGTATGCTTCCACATTTTATGTACATATCTATGATTGCATTTAATATAATGACATATGAAAACACTATTTATTTTTCAATCATCACATTGTAGGGTACAATCCATGTGCCTCGTGTTATATGTAGTAAGAAAAATGTGTATCACCTCCTTCAATTGACCCTTCCTACATATTGATATGAGATTGAGTTTGGTATTTTTTGGGGATGGAATTGACATTGTAAGTGTATTTTAATAATTAAAGCATTGAAAATTTGAATTAGTATTCAATCTATTTCTACCATAATGTCATTAAAAAGCTTTCATCAAGATTTGTCTTAAATTTTGATATGCATATTTAGAATTATTAATTTATTTAGAACTGTAAAGTGCAAGATTAAATCTTGATTGTATTTAAAGTTTTTACATGCATGATTATAATTTATATACTAATGAATGATAATAATATACGTATTTACATATTACTAAATAATATATTTGTCTTCAGTATGCTTCCTGATTTTGCATACATTATAACAAGGTATTGACAACCAC
Organism: Torreya grandis; assembly: GCA_037957365.1. Classification (NCBI taxonomy): domain Eukaryota; kingdom Viridiplantae; phylum Streptophyta; class Pinopsida; order Cupressales; family Taxaceae; genus Torreya; species Torreya grandis. The sequence continues at coordinate 1,831,285 of JARHVA010001151.1, read as the reverse complement.
ATCATCTAAAAATTAGTTAAACATATACATTAAAATTTGAAGAGAGATCTTACCCAACATTCTCACAATGGTTGGTATCCCTACCAATGGTTGGATGACAAATAAATTTTTATCCTCTCTATGGTTGAGAGGGCTCCCAACTATAATGAATGTGTGTGTGTGTGTGTGTAGAGAGAGAGAGAGAGAGAGAGAGAGAGATATGCACCTTGGTTGGGAGGGCCTCAAACTATGAAGAGAAAAATATATAAATATTAATAGATGATAAGAATTATTTTATTTAAATTCTATTAAACAGTCTATATACTTTGAGTATGCTTTTTAATTTTACATATATTTATAATAAAGAATTCACAATTACAAAAAAATTAAAAATAGCAAGGCATTCACAAAAAAACATGTTAAAAATTTGCAAGACATTCACAACAAAACCATCTTAAAAAATTTTGATTTAACATGCATTGTTGAAATTTGAATGTATTTAGGCTTTTGACTTGCAAAATTATAGTGTATGGAAAAAAAAAATTGAATGTGAATATTTGTGAGATTTTTTAGTTTTGTTTATGTTCTAATGATTATTGCAATCACTTTCAAATATAATTGTTATTTCCATGTTTAGTCCAATACATATATAATTTTATTTACTATATTTGAAATTAACTTTGTAAAAGATTAGAAAATTATTGTTAATCCTTACCAAAATAGGTATAGTATAACTTTCACCTGGTCAATAATATTTTCACTCTAACAATTTAATTAATTCTTGAATATCATCCATTATTATATTAAACTTACATTACAAATACATATACATATATAAACACATAATTATAAAAAAAATTAATATAAAAAACGACTAATAAATATGTAATACTCCTTTAACATAAAAATATTTATGAAATGAAATATCTTAAAACTATACTATTTTATTTAAAATTATCAAAGTTGCATTCAATTAAATGGATTAAATTAGATATTTGTTAGTAGAAACGTCATTATTTTATGCAATGGTTAGTTGTACATTTTATCATTTTTAAATATAATCACTTTGTGGCTTCGTATACTTTCATAAAAACGTGGATGATTAAGAATCTCTTTTTATATAGATTTTATACTGAAACTGCAATTTCATTGTCATGCACTATGGAAACATCGAAACTCTGATTTGAAAATTTATTGCATATATATCATAAAATTTTAAATAAAATTGTGAGTTTCGTGAAATCGCACACTCAGAAAAACTTATTTTTAAACCGTGATCGTTTCGATTAGAAGACACATCGTAGGTATAATATTCCATCAAGCTGAAAAGATCCTCCATTCGCAATGTACCACCATTTTGACTTCGAATTATTAAACTTCTTAGCTTCCCTTGAAATCTCTCATAGCACCATAGCGACTTCGGATTATGAGATGATAGGATGCGATATTCAATCTAGTTTGGTCTTTCTTAGTTTTTAATTCCAATTATGATGTCATCCGAAATTAAATTCAAATTTAGTATGGTCTTTTTGAGTTATAATTTTTCTCCTATATTTTAATTTTTATTTAAAAATGATAAACTATATACATAAGGACAGCCTACTTTATTTTTAAACATGGATATTGAATTTAAGTCTCACATCACCCCAAGAAGCTTAACACCCAAGTGAATGGAAGTATTTGAACCTTAAATTTTATCACTAGCTAATTCAAGTGAAAGGACATGTTTATATATGCACAAGATCCTATTACTTAAAATAATGTGCAACAACCCATTATTATCATTAAATATTTGTAACATATCACTTTGCATGAAAAAAAAATCAATGTTCTTTATCATAATATAACTCATTGCATCATACTACCTCACAAAGTGATATTAAATGAATTCATAACAACCTTATATGATTCAAGGAATTAAATGCAAACGTTTTGAACTACAAAGACTCTTTACCCATAACACATCACTATAAAAAAAAGTGCATAGGACAAGTTTCATGAAATTCACAACCTTGCAAGGCTAAGTGACAACATTTCACAAACAAAGAAAATGTAGAAGACTCCTTGAGCAATGATCCTCATTTTTGCATTGTTTATCACCAACATCCTACATAATATGTCATAGGATTGTGCACTAGAATTCAAAATATTTGAACCTCAATTATTTGCATGTATCCTTTGTACTTGAGTGGAAGAAAACAAATAGATTCAAAATAAACTTTTGAAAAACTTCATGAGATGATCCAAAATGGAACCTAACTTGTGTCTACCATAGAAGTTCCACAAAAATGCACTCAAATAAAGGCATTGTAAAATGACACAAAGAACTTGCACAAAACTATAAAATTGCCTTTTCCTTTAGTAATTGTTAAAATAATTAATTTTGGTTGATGTAGGAATACAACCAAACTCAGATGCTCCATCATCATACACCTTAGGTAACAAAATAGACATGAGCTCCAACTCAAGAAACTTTTAAGAGAGCACTACTATCGACATTTCATTTTTTGTAGCTTTTGATGTGTTTATCCATGTCACATCCTCAATTTCTCAGCCTTTCCATTTTATGAGATATTCATTATACCCTTTGTCACATCTTTTCGTATTAACATTAAAATCAATCAACCTTTTTACTTCTTCAGATAATGTCTCATACATTTGCGCTCTCCAATCAACTTATTTAGAATATATGCTTTCACTTTCACTACTTTGGACTTCATAATACGAATGTAAATCTAAAATAATCGAAATAGTTGATATGTCTATACATTCATGTAACTCAATATCATGTGCATTTTTAAAAGAAATTACAACTCTCTACATGGCCTAACATGTTTCCACTTCAACTTATCATAATTTCATTTTATAACTATTTATTTCCATTAGTGTTCTAAGATTAAGTCTCTCACCTAATATTCCAATTATCTTCTTATAATATTTGTGTGATGTTTTTACTATGTAACGCTTGTTTCCAAATGTCTATGTAATTAATGATGCAATTTGCATAAATATTCATTGTGCACAGAATATTGAAAATGCAATATCAAGTTTCACAATGTATTTTAACACAAAAATGTTTGCTTTTGATAGAAAAAATATGTGGAAACTAATATTTAACTATGAATAAGATATTTTAATTAATATGTATTTAGATACTATTGAGAGGATTTGAAAATGACTTTGAATTCAAAAATAGGGACTACATGAGGATGACCTTGAATCAATTAAAGTCATATAGGTTGGAATAGGTGACTAAAGGTCTATGATGATGGTATTGATATGATTGACCCTATTTTCACTTAAACAATTTAATTTATATCTTTGATGACAATTTATTTGTCCATTTGAGAGTTGAAAGTTCTCAAAGAATGTAAAATATTTTTACAGATGTAAAAAATGTGGTTTCAAAATGAAATGTATGAATTCACTACTTCTATAGACTCATCACAAGGAGAACCTTCAGAGAAAAAGAAGTAGATACTTTCTTCTTCTATGACTCAGCCTAGTGTTAAGGTTTATTCCAATAGTTCAAATAAAAATGAAAACTAAGGAGATGGAGGTGATGATGAAGATCCAAATAAGAATCAAATATCGAAGAAATTTTGTGGTGATGATTTAGCACCAAGAAAGAAGCTTGATATTAGAAGACCTCCATGTGTTGCACCTCAAGTAAGTGTTGATAATTTTTTCAATGCATTTATTATTCATTACCAATAGATATTACAATACATTAGAATAATCCTTATGGAATTGGCACTCTCATACACCATTGATGCAATCCCCTTTGTGAATCCCATCACCTCATGTTTTTCCTCCTCTACATTAATCTATAAATATTTCTCCATCACACTTTCCCTATTTACCTCCCAAAAGAATTTATATGGTAGGAGTTTTCATTGTTTCCACTTATCTTGCCACTCCTCTCGTTCTTCCTTCCATTTCTTCTAACACTTAGATGGTTGTTTCCTCAATCAATGTATATTTTATTTGAGTACACCACAAAGCATCCAAGAAAAGAAAAGATACCATCAAAGCCATTAATATTTATTTTGATTTTATTTCTAGTATGTTGCAAATTCCCAAGCCCAAAATGGCTAAGACATCTTCAAGTTTCATGATAGACTCTTTAGGGACACAATGTTTGGAAATTATCAAGTTGAGCACTAAGAAAAATAAAGAAGATATGACTCCAATTACTTACACTGTGAGTCTAATAATCCTTGGTAGAGAAACTCATGAATTTAATATTTATAATTTTCAATTATCCACAACCAAAATTATTTAAATAACCAAGAGAAAAAAAAAAAAAAAACTTGAATAAAAAGTGCATAGACTCTCTACATATATTAGATCCATTATATAGGTGAGTGAGAAGTCACTTGAATATGTTGATCCTTTGGCATTAGTTCCAAAATCAAATCCAAAGGAAGGTATCAAAGCTATGAAAAATTCATCGAGACTTCGGTTGAGCAAATCACCATTGATGGGATAAAAGTAATTGAAGAAGTTATAAAATAATATAATTTAATTGAAGAAGACCAGAAGAAAAATAATGAAGATATAAAAATGTGACAAAATAAGAAATATTGTGGAAGAATTTGACGAGGTACCTTCAAGATATCGCCCTCATTGATAAGAAACTTCTTGTATCTAAACAAGTATTCAGTAAATTAAAATAAATCTATCCTCACATTTGGTCATAAAGTGTAGGATGGAATATCACTATTCTTAGGGGGGAAAAAAAGCCCAAAAGACTACAAACAATTATGTGTTGAAGGAAAGGAAAAGGTTGCAATAACAAATCAAAAATATGCTTGAGGAGACAAATATTCTTCTTATTAGACTTCTTAAATTTCTCTATACCTTTTTTATATTTTTTATTTGTGCTATTTATTCATAATAATGTAACTTTCCAAATCATATTCTATTTTTGTGAAGTTAATTTGAAGAAATAAAAATAAAAAACTCACCTCAAAAAGGTAGTTATGAGTTGGATATGCAAACTTGGATTATAAATACAAGTTATGTCCATTATAAATGGAGTTTTTGATAGTATAGGTAGTTTTAGATAGAAAAGAGAAAATATGAGATTTTGTGTTACTTATGATAATCAATACAAGACATTTTAACATGACTTTGTGCCTTTTGGTATCTCGTGAATGAATAATAGTCATATGTTTATTATTTCATTCAACTATAGCTCTTTCTTTTGTATAAAATTGTTGATAATTGAATTTTCACTAGTTTAGGTATTATCTACCATGAAAAATTATTTGGATTATATGTTTATTTAATTAATAAAATTTTATTAATCTGATTTCTCTTTTCTCCCCTTTCATCTATCTTTATATTTTTTCATCTTTGTTTCACTATATTCCATTTTGTTTGTATTTAAAACCCTAAAAGAATAATTTCAAAGTGTAAATGTTGTAAAAAAATATAGTTTCTTACATTTTCATTACTTGAAATAAATGGAACCTCTTAGATCTATTCTGGGTAAATAATAAAATTAATTCTAGCTAACAAAAATTATTATTTATGCAAGGGAGTTATCGATCAATTTTATAATCTTTGGCTAAATCTCCAAGATATTAATACCTAGATCTTGAAGTTGTGGAAGCCTCTCCTGAAAGGTAAGATATATCCCAATGAAAAAGGTTTATTTATTGTTGTTTTTCATCTTATTTTAGATAAATATCTGATTCTAAACCAATAGTTGAGTTGGAATCAACATCAACAGTTAATAAAACCTTGGCTTCCATGTTTCAACCCACTCACTGAATATTTTTCCACTAGACCCATTTGGCTTTGCTTACCTCATCTTCCCATTCATTTTTCACATGATCCCTACTTTAGGGAAATAAGAAACTCAGTGGGTAACTTTTGATAGATTGATAATGCCAAAAAATTGTTCTCTCATACCAATTTTGCTAGACTCATGGTAATCATTGATACTTCTATAGATCTTTCGATCTTTATTAACCTGATTGTTAAGGATTGCATGTAGACTCAACCCCTAGACTATTAAGGTCCACCTTTTTAGTTTCATATGTGTTTTAATACTGAACATTATACTTATGAGTGTAACAACCATAACAAAATAAAGGTATCAACTTGGTGTAAGAATTACTCCTTTGATTTTTTGACAATCATTAGAACTAATTATTTTTATATGATGCCTCTACTTATAAGAGAAAGCTCCACCTTCAAAGGAAGAAGAGGAAATATAGGCCCCAAGTGCAGAACTGAGGGACCTTAGCCCCAAAATTACTATAGCTAGAATAAACATGAAGGTGGGAGCTTTTGAAGAAGATAATGCCCATATTGTTTCAGCCTCAATTGTTACTATGAATAGAGATAACATTGAGAGAGAGGCTCTAGAATAGAATTAGGAAGCCTCTGAATAATCTAGTTCTTGTGAGGTGACATTAGAGATTGAATTACCTATCTCAAGGGCAAAACCAAATGAGCATTCAAAAGACAAATCTCAACCCTTTAATTCAATTGTAAATTATATACCCTTCTCCCTAGAGTCTGTAAAATACAAAAAGGAGTGGATCTAATTGCAAAAAAACAAAAAAGGTAGAATATTTTTAGTTCAAAATCCATCCAATATGACCATTTACTCATAATATCCCTAGCCTTGAGGAGGATGTATGGAAGTCTTAAGAATTTTGGCTAGATTTTTATGGTTATTTCAAAAATTATTTGATGTTTGTTGGTTTTTTTCTACTGGCAGAGGCATTCCATGTGAAATTTAAGGCCTTATCTTTCTTCTCCATTTTTTCAAGGTTACTAGACACTTCAAAACTAGTTATTAAAATATATCAAATAAAAAAAATAAAGGGATCATCACTTGCTAATAGAGGAGGAAATATTTCCCTTGCACTATTGACTGAATCCATTGTAAAATTATCCCTTACAAAATTTTCAATCAACAAACCCATAAACAACTAACTTGATTTCCCCCCTCCTTTGTTCCCTTTATAATCACCTCATTAATAATGCTTGTTTCCATCTAGAATTTGTTCATCATATGAAAAATGAAGCCTAAATTATTAAGTATAAATTATAATGAAGAAGACCTTGGCCTTTATTTTAAAAATTATCTTAGAAAATAAAAAGAATACCCCTAAAAACTTATTCTGTGTATTTTTCCAAAAAACAAACAAATTTATTCTACTTTTTGAAGCACAAATTAGTATTTGCCTTTTGAAGACCCTGCAAAATCCATGCCTTGTATATAGGCCATGACGTAGGATTTGGGATAGAAGTTAGTTAATAGTAGCCTTGATTTGTGGAATAATTATATGAAGGGTTATCATTCCATTTAAAAAACTCATTCTCCATCAAATTATTGAGATGGCATGAGCCTAGAAATTTTTAAAAAGAAATCATAAGCTTGGGAGGACAAGCGGTTTCCATTAGAACTAATTTTTTCCACCTCTATTGAAGGCCCCAAACATATTGGATTTCATCCCAATAGCTATTAGTTGGTGTGCCCCAAATTTTATAAAAGTATTCCTCAACAATGTTGAAAATAAGGGTTGGTGCAAATTGAGGGCCCACACTAGACCAAGAATCTTTCCAAAAGTTGACTAATCTTCCATTTTTTATTTTTTTAATAGAGGGAATTTAAAATTAATAGTTCACATTTACCAAGAAATTTCCAGACATGGGACCCTTTCATCTAGTGATTAGTTGTTAAAATGACAAATTATCATCAAATTTATCTAAGTAATTTATAATAAATAAAATAATCCAAAGGATTGTCATGAATAGAAATTAAAGGATTAATTTTTAGTGGCACTCTTTGGGAATTTTCTATAAAAACAATTAAGAAACCCTGAACTATGTTTTCCTTCATTGAAATTTTTCCTCGAGAGCTTGGTATTGATTCTCTACGAAAATGAATAGACTTTGGGTAGCAATGGGTTCCATTCAATAACTATTGATGAATTATATAGAAGAGGGAAGGAATAAATTTTGAATTATTTGGGCTATGGCCCTGTCTTTGATTATATATAGCTTATGGAAAGGAAAAAATACAATAGTCTTTAGGAACTAGTCCCTCTATAAATAAATCCTTACTCTTAAAATTGAGGCACTTCTTCAAAAATTTATTAAATCTAAATTTTTTCCTCCTATAAAAATAATATGAGAGTATTTTCATATTATCTTAAAATGGAATCTATTGAAAATAAACATCAACCTTCTTTTTCATTTCAACAAAAGATTAATGGCCACAGGGAATCCCCCGAGCAATAATTATGTCAAACTAAATTTAAATAGAGAATTCAAAGGTAACCCAGGTGTTTTGGAGCTGGAGGCATCTTTAGATATAATCAATAACAAGTGTTATCTTATTATGCCTTCAACATTCCATGGTCTTCAAAAAAAATGGTTGAAGCACTAGTTTTTATCATAAGTTTGAGAATAAATATTTAATCTAAGTTTAGGAAATTAATTATGGAAGGTAATTCTCTATTGATTATCAATGTTATTAAATCAAGAAGTTCTGATTAGTTCTAGCTCATTTCGATCATTCAAGATATCCTCTATGTCATTACTTTCTTTGAGTATATTTCCTTCTCCCACAACTATTGGGAGATTAACTATCCAATGGATTTTTGGACTAACTTTGGAGCTCTTATCCTTTAGCTTAATGAAGTTTTGAATTGTGTTGGTCAACCTCCTTTGGAATAATACATATAATTTATTAGTAAACACCTGAACTAATTACATATTTATATTTTATGTAATTACCATTAATGGAATCGTTGCTTTGGATTTCATAATGTTTTTGCTATCTCTGGTCTTCTTCCTTATTTTGGCTTCTTGGATTAATTATGTTTGAGGTTCTTGTAGAAGATATGGTTTTTCTCTTATGCTCAAACATCATCTAAGTTTTATTATTTTTGGTCCTTGATGGGTGCTTGAAGGATATTATATTATTTTTTGATCTTGGCTTCTAGTGGTGGTGTTTTTTGGATTTCTCCAAGTTGGTCCATAGTGGTGCTTCCATCATGTACTATTGGAATGATTTGGGTTTTTATTAGAATAATTGATTTGTGGTTTTCTTCAAGTTACTAATGGGATTATTCTCATTGGTACTCTCTCTTATTTTTGGCTTATTGGTTTCATGGTTGCTTGGATTTTTAGATTTATGCCTATCTCCTTTTATTTTCCTAGAACTTTTCTTTGTCTTTTTTGGCTTTATCTTCTAGTTTTATCCTATTTTACCTCAGGATAAACATCCATTTTTCCTTATTATTATATATCAAAAAATAAATAATCCAAATACTATCCTTATCCAATCAAATTATTCACATAAATTTGGCTCCCAAAGCTTGACTCATAGGAAACAAAATTCTAATAACAACCCCTCTTTTACATTTGGGAAATTAGACATCGTCCTCTTTCATTAAGGTAATTTTATTGGTCTCATCAGGGAAATTACAAAGATTGTTTTTCATAATATTAGTTAATCTGTACTTAACACCTCTTAGAGATTTAGATAGTGACATCCTATAAATTGAGATAACATGAAGAACCACTAGAATAATATAAATTTTACTTACCCATGATATTTAATTACCATTATAATCTGCCAATATGTTCAAAGAAAAAATATCCATATTTTTCCATAATTTATTTTTTAGAATAGTCATCATGAATGGAAACACACAAGTACTTATTTGGAAGTGATCGATTTCCAACTTGATCTAAAGTTTATTATTACTAGATAAGGATATTCTTGAAAAAAAACTCTAGTTTCAAGAGGTAATCCATATTCCCCAAAATTGATTCATATGTAAACTTCTCGTGTTAGGAGTCTTTGTTCTCTTTAATGTAAATACCACTAATAAGATACATGAATTTTTCCTTTGATAAATGTCTACAAAATCCTTTGACATGATGATAAAAATATAAGGAGAAATAGGGTTCATGCACTAGTCTATCTTCCAAAGGATATAACTTTTTATCTGTAAGTTCATTTGAGCTCTAATTCATGCCAAAATGAAGCTATCAAAATTCTTAATTCAACCATTACTAGATATATTTATTAAAGGATGTTTTTATAACTTTAATGAGGACATATGTGTCCATATAAGGGTATGAAAATATATTTTAATATATCTTTTAGGATTTTTCTATTTTAAAAAATAGAATACTTTTATAATGGATATGAACTTCAGTTTAAATTCATCCGTTAGGTTAATTTTAGTGTTTAAGAGATATGTGGATATGTTTAGGCCCATCCAAGCTTGCATTCAAAACTAACTAAAAATAGTATTTGAAAAACTTGCTAGAAGATGAAAGTTACTAAATATTGTGATTACTGAAAATAACATGGGTTGGTTATCTTTAGGTACATATTTTGACTTTTTTATATTTTTAAACTATGAATGTGAACTCCAATTTCTATTTGAACTTTATTTAAAGACTCTTATGTAATAATTTATGCACTCAATCAAAGAATCATCAAAAAAGATTGTTTTTCATCAAATTTATGATTTTAATGCCTATTGGTATTTTGCTTAGCTAGTTTGTATTTTCATCAAGTGTCTCATTGTCATAAACCTATTAAATATTTGAATAAATAAGATAGAATTTTATAAATAAGGACTGGAAACATAAGAAAAGTGACACAAATTTTCAATCTTTCATAACAAACATTAGTGAAGCTAAATTTGCTAAAATTTTTAAAGAGAAATTACTATTTAACAATGTTATAATTTTTGCGTATATCAGGTTTCATGATCATATTCATTTCCTTCTTCAACTAATCCATAATCGATAACAATCAAGTGTTGTAATAGCAGAAAACATACTTGAATAATGGATCAAAAACTTAAATTCATAATTTAATAAAAATTGATAATTTAAATGATTAAAAGATTTAATAATGGATTTTAAATATCCATAATATACTAAATTTAAAGACTGTAATAATAATACATGATATAAAATTGATAAAAATACCAAACTGATTTGATAACAGAGTTTGGCACAATGGCCTATGTCTCTAGATCCACTCAAAGTGAGGATCAATCCATTAAATTGTCACAAAATAGCTTTACAATTTATTTATAAGTCTCTCAAATCATATTTATAGTCTTAATTATATCGAAGAGATAATCTTAAACCAAAATTATATAGCTTGAGGTCTTTAAAAATCTCTATATGGCTCTCTAACACCCTCTTAGCACTCAGTCTTCAAATACATTCAAAACTTGATTACAAAATGAACCCCTCACCCCTTTATATAGATTTACGGGTCCACAAAAGGTGGGATTGGATGATTATCCTTTCCAATTTCAAATAATATTCATAATTATCCCAAGACCATTATTTGTGGGATTTAACATTATCCCCCTTTTTAATAATATTTATCTCCACCCTTTTTATGGGATTTATATTATCCCATTATAATTTTATTTGGATTTTTGATAATATCCCACATATTTAATTTGTGGGCTTCCACATAATTATCAAAATACCAACTAATTGTAATATTTGAGGAATGAGTGAATTAATAAGCTAGCATTTAATTGGTTCATGTTGCCATGTCATCATTTGATTGGCAATAACTTTTGCATACAGACTCAGAATTGGTCCATTTGAAATGCATCGAAAAGCTCGTAAAGAACTCTATGTTATGGTAATGATAAATCTACAATTTGATGACTTCATTTTTGAAGCGTATATGGATCCTCCTAGATCAATCCTCCCCACTAGGAGCTTTTAGACCTCCAAAAGTTGATTAAATGGTAAAGAGCTAAGGGTATTTCTCCCTCACTTTTCCAGCTTCTATCTATTTGGCCTTTTTTGGGTGCATCTCCTTGAGACCAACTCGAAGATACTCAACATCTCCTCTTCATGAAGTCTGAACCTTTTTATCAAGAATTATATCTTCCTACAATTCTGTTAGATAATCAGGAGCAAAATCATCAATAGAAGGAATAGATACACTCTCATCATGATCTAAAATAATCAAAGGCTCATACAGTTTCATATTTTCCACATTCACAACTAAATAAATATGCATATAAGATGGAAAATCTAATCAAAAAGCATTTCTACCAATCTTTTTAATAATCTGGAAAGGACCATACTAGATTGGTTTTAACTTTATACCTTCATCTATTAGTCTTTCCTTATTGATGTGAAGCCATACCAAATCACCTAAAACAAATTGGTGATCAACATGATGTTTGTCATGTCTTGATTTGTATTTTGCTTGACTTTTCTCCAATTGATCTCAGATAGTCTGGTGTACCTATTGTATCTTTTTAATGAACTTCTTGGCTTGAGCAACATCATTACATTCATCATCAACTAAATCATCTCCATAACAAACATCTAGAGGAGATTTAGGCAAATATCCATAACAAACTTAAAAAGGAAATTTCATAGTAGATGAATGAAGTGCACAGTTATAAGCATGTTATATATAACATAAATGCTCATCCCATAATTTGGGATGTTTACTACAATAACCCCTAAGAAAATGTACCACTATGTATTTCACAACCTTAATCTGACCATCAGTCTATGGATGAAATTTAGTGCTCTTATTCAACTTAGTGTCCATCAATTCCAATAGTGTTGACCAAAATTCCCCAAGAAACTGAGAATCTCAATCAGAAATAACAGAAGTGGGCAAACAAAAATGAACCCATACATTCTTAAAGAACAAGTGTGCCATACCTTCCCCTATAATCTGCTTAGTGTAGGGAATCAAAACACACATCTTGCTAAATATATCCACTACCACATACAAGTAATCATGTTTCCTTTGTGACATAGGCAAACCCCCTATAAATTCCATCCAAATACTTTCCTAGGGATGGGTAGGAATAGGTAAGGGAGTGTAAAGTCCCAGTTTCCTATTACTAGGCTTGCTTGTGGCACAAAGAACATACCCCTTGGTATATTTGGCAACATTTTCCTGCATACAAGGTCAATAACAATACATTCTCAAATTTGCAACCATTTTACCAACTCCAAAATGACTAGAAATAAGAGAATTATGTGCTTCCTTAATCATGTGCACCCTTTCATTTTGAGGAATACAAAGTTTACCCAAATGATACAAAATTCCATTATGCACATGATAGTCTAATTCTTCTACCTATTTACCACTCATTAATCTTTATACACATCCTTAAAGTCAGCATCATGATCATGCTATTCCTTATAATTTCATGAGTCAAAAAAATATGTTGTAAAAGAATATATGCAACTACCATAGGAGGTCTAGAAAGCATGTCATCAACTTTATTCTGAATACCTTTCTTATACCTGATCACAAGATGAAACTTTTTTAGGAAACCCATCCAACAAAAATGTCTAGACTATTGTAGCTTGGCCTGTGACTAGAGATACTAGAGGGGATGATGATCTATATGTATCACTATCTCCTTTCTCATCAAGTAATTTTTCCACTTCTTAACACTTTGAACCAATGCATACAATTCCTTATCATAAGTTGGATAGTTTCTTACTGCACCTATGAAGGTCTCAAAATGATAGCATACTAGTTTTTTTCCTTGCATCAGAACATATCCCATAGCATAATCACTTGCATCTATCTCAATCTCAAATTGTTGTTGCAAATTAGGAAGTGCCAAGATAGGAGCAGTACCAATCTTTGTCTTCAAAGTGTCGAAGGCCCTTTTTTGCTTGCCTCCCCATTGAAAAACTTATTTTTTACTAGTTAAAGAATGCAAGGGTGATGCAATAAGTGAGAAATTAGAAATGAATTTCTTCTTATATTGTACTGAACCAAGAAAACTTCTAACCTCAGTTACATTTTTGGGTCTAGGCCATTTCAATATAACCTCCACTTTTGCAGGATCAATTTTACCATGTCTTACAATATAACCCAATTAAACCAAAGAGGTTTTGCTAAATTCACATTTAGACAATTTCAAATAGAGTTTCTCCCTTCTCAAAGCATCCATGACTTTCATAAAATGAATCACATGATCTCATCAAGACTAACTGAAGATCAAAATATCATCTAAGTAGACTATAACAAAATCATCAATGAATGGCCTAAAAACATCATTCATCAATCGCATGAATGTATTCAGTACATTGCACAACCCAAAAGGCATGACAAGCCACTCAAACAATCCCTATTTTATCTTAAAAGTAGTTTTCCAAATATCACCATCATTAATTCTACCCTGATGATAACCACTTTTCAAGTCTAACTTAGTGAAATAGATAACATTTTTTAATTGATCTAGCAAATCATCAATACAAGGAAGAGGGTAACGATTCTTAATAGTAATTTTATTCAAAACATGGAAATCAACACACATTCACCATGTGCCATCTTGCCTTGGCACCAAAATGAAGGTGAACTAACATGAGATGAACTTGGATGAATAACACCCTTTTCCAAAAGTTCCATTACTTGACTTTTGATTCCCTCATTTTCCACCACTGATAACCTATACATGCCAATGTTAGGAAGAGGAAAATCCTATAATAATTGAATTTCATGTTAAATTCCCCTTTTATGGGGTAACCCTTTGGGATCTTGAAACACATCATCATAACTAAAAATGATTTCAATCAATTCTTTCTTATGTCTAGGATCATAATTTTCCTTAGCCTAGGAATATTCTTTTTCCTTAGACTTAATCAACATGAGACAAAAATTCTTGCTTAAATTGACTAGTCTTTTCATTTTCCCTATTGTAACCAAGGAAAGACTCATCTTAACATGATGTGCTCTGACTATATATTTAATGTCATCCTTAACAAGCACATACTTATTATCTTACTTATACAAGATTGATTTTCTATCATAAAGATAAAGGCTTCCTAAAAAAATCCCACATATGTCTAAAAGAACTACATCTAGATCAACTTCATCCATGAATTTGGATGCGATGGCAAATTTAAATCTACAAGTTTTGGTTACTTACATTTTTTCATCATCACACACCCAACCAAGTGGATAGGGTTTCAAATGGGGAGTTGTTTTTAGGCTTAACATTTTAATAATCTCTTTAGAAATCAAGTTTGTCTTTGATCCACTATCAGATATAGTGTCAATCTTAGTATGTTTTGCAACAACCCTAATTTGGAACAACTCATTTCTTTTCTTATCATCATCATAGTTTTCTATTTTGAATAGGAAGCAACATTAGATGACTTAGTGCTAGAAACAAAAAGAGAAGAATAATTTTGCATACTCATAACTATGATCTTAGTTTCATCTCCAGAGTCTGAACCCAAATCCTGAACCACAATATTAGTTTTCTTTTCCTTCTTAAGCTTGTTAAAATGTCTTCACTCAGGATGTTTTCTTTTCCTTCTTAAGATCATTATTTTTCTTACAATGATTGGAAAATGGCTTACCCTCTTCTTTATGAATAGTAACAATGGGTTTTTGTTTACCCTTTCTAGAACATTTTTTCATTTAAAATGCTTAACATCAGATTGCTTACCTTTAACTTTAGGAAAAGATTCATTTGTATATTTTCCTCTAGCCTCTAAATGAATGGCTTTAAAACATTATTCATCTAAACTAGTGGGATTGAGAACCAGAATCATGTGTTTCAAGTAATTATGCAACCCACCTATATACTTAAGTAGTCTTTCTTGTGTATAAAGAGGAATATTCAAAAGAAAAGCCATTTTCCTATATTCATGTGTATAATCTTGAACACTTTGGCCTTTAGTTTGTCTAAAATATTTCCAATCCATCATGGCTTTTTGCATATAGACTAAAGGATAAAATTGCTTTATGAGTGCATCAACAAATTCACTCCAAGTGGAAATCGAGTTACTTGTATTAATCTTGATTTCCTTCAACTTACTCTCCCACTAGATGAGAGTTGTGCCTTCCATTCGAAGAGTAGCCAGGTGAATTTTAGCCTCATTATCTATAATATTTTGGACCCTACAATATACTTCAATTTGCTTTATCCAATTATCCATCTTTTTTACATTAATCTCACCATTAAACATCGGCAATTCAAACTTAATATCTAGCTTTAGTAAAGGGAGAGATTCAATAGCTTTTTTGTCTTTACCATTATTCGAAGAGGAGGAAGGTTTCTCAAAAAAATTACCACCTTCATCATGATCCATTTTCCTTCATCTTTCACTATAAAACTCATCAACCATATCCTTCATTTCTAAGAAGGACTATTGAAAATCTCGTTCAGACTCGAAGTCATCTCTCATTTTTCTAGTAAGTCTTTATCCAACCTCTAGATCATACTCTTATAATTCTCCTTGACCTCACCTAGATATTAACCTTGTCAACATACAATAGAAATCCACACAGTTAAATATGAAATCTGCTTTGATACCAAAAATTTGATCCATAATCGATAACAATCAAGTGTTCTAAGAGCAAAAAACACACTTAAATAATAGATCAAAACCTTAAATTCATGATTTAATAAAAATTGATAATTTAAATGATTACGAGATTTAATAATGGATTTTAAATATCCATAATATACTAAATTTAAAGAGTACAATAATAATAAATGAGACAAATTGATAGAAATATCGAACTGATTTGATAAAGGAGTTCAACATAATGGCCTACATCTCTAGATCCACTCAAATTGAGGATCACTCCATTAAATTTTCATAAAATAGATTTATAATTTCTTTAAAAGTCTCTCAAATAATATTTACATGCTTAACTCTATCGAAGAGATACTCTCAAACCAAAATTATATAGCTTGAAGCCTTTAAAAATCTCTCTATGGCTCTCTAGCACCCTTTTAGCCTCAGCCTTCAAATACATTCAAAACTTGATTACAAAATGAACCCCTCACCCATTTATATAAATTCATGGGCCCACCAAAAGTGGGTTTGGATGATTATCCTTTCCAATTTCAAATAATATTCATAATTATCCCAAGACCATTATTTGTGGGATTTAAGATTATCCCCTTTTTTATGGGATTTATATTATCCCATTATAATTTTCTATGGAAATTTGATAATATCCCACATATTTAATTTGTGGGATTCCATGTTATTATCAAAATACCAATTAATTATAATATGTGAGGAATGAGTGAATTAATAAGCTATCATTTAATTGGTCCATGTTGCCACATCATCATTTGACCACAATTTTGACTGGAAATAATTTTTGCATACATACTTGGAATTATCCATTCAAAATGTGCCAGAAGCTCTTGATGAGATCTATGTTGTGGTAATAATAAATCTAGAATTTGATGATTTAATTTTTGGAGCGTATATGGATCCTCTTGGATCATCAACTTTAGAAAATTGATCAACTCATTCACTATCATAACTCATTTAAGATTTGTCTATTTTATCAAACCCTCATACCAATTTGAGATAATGAGAGGAAGGAGAGATTGGAATCAATTCGCCATAACTTTTGAAAATATTTTATAAATGGTATTTTATAAATAAATGGCTCTAAAACTATCCATTAAATTATCTTTAGCCTTTTTTGGCATTAAGGCCACAAAAATGCAATTAAAATCTTTAAGAATGTTCCTAGAGGATATAGACTCATTAATTGACTTGAGGATATGATTTTTTATGATATCCCAAAAATGTTTAATGAATCCTAGTGGAAAGGCATGATGACCTAGGGATTTCTCATTATCCATGCTTAGCAAAATAATATCTATCTTTTCTTCTATTGAAAGGTTTATTAACTCACCATTCTAATTATTTGCTATGACTATCGAAATAATGTTTACCAAATCCCATTTTTATAATTGATGGTTAGGGGAAACATCTTTAAGGGGGTTTTTAATTTTAAATACCCTCCTCTTTTTTAACTTCTTCCAAATATATACACCTACAAACCCTCTTGGACCATAGGGAGTGCACACTATGGCTAGTCATGTGCCTTTGGATCCTATGAATCTTTGGTCTCCATCACAATGACAAGCTAATTTTTTTGGCATCTCTACTCTAGGATAAGTGGATCTCATCTCTCCATTAATGGTGGCCTTCTATGCTTCTCCCCCCTCACTAGGGCAGTGTGTTTGTATATCTTAGAAATAGTGGTAGAAACTATTTGTGGGATCCTCCCCATGACAAGTTTCCTCACCTGACTCTTTCCATTTCCTCCTCTCATTTGATGGAAGATTCTCAAGAAAAACAAAAAATTGATAGGTGGGATCCGTTACCTAACACAATAAATCCTTTGGGCACCAATGACTAGGGGTCAAGTATGATAGTCGCCCTTCTCCACCTCCTCCAATCTTCATCTTCTCTATTACTACATAATATAATTAGTATTTGTGTTTTTAATGTTTTATCACTTTTTTATATTAAATCACACTTATTATGATTTTTTTTACAATGATAATTTTATGGTTGTGATGTAAGTGATCTCTCGATGATATTTGCCTAGATATGCATTTTGGGGTATGGCATCTTCCACTCATCTTTTTTGGTATGATCAATGGTGTAATGTATTGCTTATTAATAAAAGTATGATTTTAATCATAAAAAATTATGGCCAATATATTTTTTGTTAATATATTTAATAAAAACAATATTAAATTCATATCTAAAATTAAAGATCATGAAATTACTACCAATTGGAGTCCTATCATCATTTTTAATGTTTCTTAAAAAATCATTACCATAATTCATTATTTTGATTTTTAGAACTCACGATTCATTTGAGAAAGGGCCATTATGTAAATTTTAAGTATTTTTAATTTTAAATAATTTATAGTTAATTCATAATTGTGTATTTTGATAAAATGAAAAATTGGTAACTTAAGTATGGCTAATGACACCTAATCCATAGGTCCCTCTTACTTTCTTTCTAGACTCTCTTAGGCATATTTTAACTGATTTCCAGTCATTTTTAGCCTTTTTGACTTAACCCTAGCTAAGCCAGAACCATCTCTTCATGACTTATCCATCTCCTCAGGTCTTATCTACCTAGGACAATAGCAACAAAGTTGGACTATAGAGTTGGACCCTAGGGTGTCCCCTTTCCAATTCTCTTGTCTAATCATATTTTGAGCGTAGTTTACCATTTTTCCCTGATTCATCTTGTTCATTATGTTGGCCTAGTTTGGTTCCATATAACCCATGACTAATAGATCCATATATAAGCCCATTCAAAGATCATTGGGAAAGGGTTGACAAACATCATTCAAGAAATCAAGAATACAAGAAAGACCACTCAAGCAATCTTCCCTATTCTCTGCATACAACCAACCTAATCACTTTCAATCCAATTCAAGACCTTACACCAGTCCCTAGCCATCTCAAGCATACTCAATTTTAGCATTTATTACATTTCATCCATTATTGCACTAATCACTCTTAAAGGGAGAACTACATATGGCTTGATCCCTCTTCGAAGTATTAATATGTAGGTAGCGTGCCCACACTAACCTCTTTTCCCTATTTTCTCAAGTTCATTCAATTGCATAGAAAAGACAAGTACATGAAGAATCAACTCTACAAGGAGCTCTATCAATAGTGAAGACCTAAAATTTGATACACAGGCTCACACTAAGCAAGCAAACAAAACCTAAAAATCTTAGACCCTGAGGACAACAGTGCCAGGGGTGGTCTACATTGCCAGAGCCTAGGGTGTCCATTTATGGTGCTCATTTCCAATCAAAAAACAAAGTCTAAGATCCTATCTGTGACACTGTCCTGGTCCTACACACAAATTTTTAGACCCTATCTCAATCAGAACAGTCCAGAACAAGATAAGTTTGATTTTCCCTCACTCATTACTATTTTTAAAAAAGGTGTAGTTATAATCTAATTTCACAAAGCAATGGTTTAATTATTTCACATTATTTACTGATTTATCCTAATCAGACCCTTTAACTAAAATAGGAATAAAACTCCAATATTTCCAAAATAGTTAAATCATTTGGTGAACCCAACTTGCTTCAAAATTTTCATAAAAAGTCTAGAAATCCTAGGGGAAATTCCTAGCTGATTTTTCTCATAAAATTTTGAATTTTCACTTGAATATTTAAATCAAAAATTCATTTTAAATTTTAAAATTTAGTAGTAAATTTTAAAATAATTTTATTTCAAACCCTAGTTGCATCAACTAGGTCCTATTAATTTTCCAGTATTAATCCAATAATTTCCTAATTTTTTACTTGCTTCTCTAAATTAGATATTTGATTCTAATTTTCAAATTCAATAATAATTTCAAAAATAATTTTATTTCAAACCCTAGTTGCATCAACTAGTTCCTAGTAATTTTCCAATCATTTTTTGAATTTTTAGTTGCATATTAAAATCATAAAATCACTTCAAATTTAAAAAAAATTTAGTATTTAAAATATATATATATATATTCTCAAAAACTTGGTTGCATCTACTAGGTCCTACTAAATTAAGCACTTTCTCATAAATTTTTAAATTATTACTTACATGTTTAACTCATAAATTCAATTTCAATTTAAAAAATTCATAGTATTTTACAAAAATATTATTTTTAAAACACTAGTTGCATGTAATAGCACCTATTTTGCTCCTTGAGGTATCACCTTACACTTATAATCAAATTGTCAAAATGATGCTCATTTATTTACAAAATTTTCTTACATTTATTTCAAATAATAAAGAGACCATAATGGGTCTTTTTATGTACATGAATGATTAAGTTTATCATATGTTAGTGCAAATTTTCATTCTCTCCCTTCCATGCTTAATTTTTATAATAAAATATGATATTGCAAAATTTATTACTAAACTTGCACAAGATTTCAATATTTATTTTGCATACTCTCTCTCCCTCATATGGAATAATTTTCGAAATTATCATGATAAACACATTAGAAATGTCATAGTTCATGTCAAAGATATTATTCATTCTTGCACAAATCCATGATCTCTACCCTTTGCTCTCTATCTCTCATATGGAAAAAAATCAAATTTACCTTGCCACACATATTGGACATATCACAACACATGTCAAAGTTCTTTATGCATCAATGGATAGTTCCATACTCTCTATCCCTTATTTTTTAATCTCTTATGTGGAATGTTCTATATAATCATATTGCTATACAATTTATAACTCCACTTACATGCATTTTAGCCTATATACATATTTTCTACATAGATGTATATGCCTCATTGGCTACTCTTGTTTCAATGTCATATTTCATGTAGAGGACAAAAATCCTTTCTCCTCCTCTCCCTCAAGAGGGTGATAGCTACTTTCCTTCTAGCCAGGTTCATGATATCACCCCTCCAAAAGGTGAGGCAACCTCTACTATTTTTCCTAATACATACATTTAGCTTATAGCTTCTTCACATCATCTTCAACATATGTGCTTACATGTTCAATTGGAAGCAACAAAGGTTTGCACTTATGAGACTCTAAGGATTCAAATCACCAGTATGAGCAAGTTATTTTTAGAGTTACAAACATATAATCAAATATTACATGAAAATATCATAACATTGGAAAATAAAATTATAATACAAAAACATCAAAGACATCCTATTGTCAATCATGTATATGCACCTTCACCTATTCAATTGGTTGCAAGTAATGTTACATATCAAAACAAGAAATTACAACAAAGTAACTCTACAACTATTGATTCAAAAAGCATTCAAAGATAAAATAAGAGTTCAAATGAGGTACTAAGGGAAATGATTAAATCTCAATTGATCAAACTACCTCCTCTACATCCAGTGTGAATATCCAAATATCATTGTGCATATCATAGAATGCATGGGTATCACATAGATTCATGTTTTGCATTGAAACAACATATACAATAGAGAATTGCTAATGAGGACCCTATACAAGGTAAATCAGTCAAGAAATCCATAATGACATAGTAACACATTCACAAAGGGTCAAATTTAGAAATAGTACAAAAGTGGTTACCAAAGCATAACTTAGAACAACAAAAAGATCAAAAAGCAAAAGCAGAGCAAGAAATAGTAACACAAGCACATGTCAAGAATGAAAAATATACAAATCTACCTCTCCAAAATGAGGCTCAACTTTCAAAGTAGTATGGGTTTGGCCAAAAACATCTACAATAGTTTGATTTTAAAGGTCAAGGATTGGGAAAGCATGATCAAGGCATCACTACTCCTATTCTAACCGCTGATAATGTTTGTCACCAAGATTTGGGATTTATTGAACATCCTAAGGCAAATCATTCATAGATATTATTTATCAAACTAAAACATCTGTATACAACAAAATTCAACACTAGAATTTTATTGGTTCAAAATATAGATGAAAATGATGAGTAGAACACTACAGATTATTATGATTTCTAAGATACCAACAATGAATCCACATATTCAGAATCATATTCACAACCATTCCCTCGTGTTTCACAATCATGCATGATTCCTTTATTTGATATAAGACACCATGATAGGGAGTCTCCCATGAGACTCATTGGTCAGTATCATCTCTCCTCAACCTTGCTTATACATAGTTTCCTTTGATTGATTATACATAGCTCAAATAATTCCAAAATACAAAAACAATATAACATTTTAAAAAATCTAAAAACATTCAAATATGTTAAAAATAATAAAAACATTTTGATTGTATACATCATCTATGATATACATTGTTACTACTATGCTAGGACTTATATTTGCTATTCCATGTTATTGTATGTTGATTTATCTACATTACCATGCTTCACTTGATCTTCTTTGAGTGTGTGTAGTAACATATAGTTACTTGATTACTTCACTCTACCCATTGAGTGGGCATCTTACTTCTACATTAGAGACACACATCAATTTACATGCCCATTGGGGGCATCTTCTACATGAATACACCATCAAGGTTATGTCATTCCTACACCACACACTCTAGTTATCATGTTGATGTACATTACTTACTAGCTTGCATAAATTACTTGATCAACATTTCACTAGTATCTAGCACTTGTGTATCTCTTAGCATATACCTGGTCTTGTACTAAAAATGTCTTGCATACTTTCATTCTTGATTTGATTAATTAGATGTGATTCTATCTTTCTAGTTATTACGTGTTTTATTTTCTTGCTTAGCATAACTTGATGTGATTGCATTTACATTTCATGCTTGTCTCTTGTATGTGCCTTAATACATTTGCCAATGTCCTTTGATTTTATTCATATGTGTACCTTAGGACATTTGCCAATGCCCTTTGCTTGTACTCTTCTATGTGCATGTGACCCTTATGACAACATTACTTATTTCACTTGTATGTGTATGTGGCATTTGAACATGCCTTGTATGCTTACTTTCTAGTTCAAGTGACATGTGATGATGTCCTTTGTTTGTGTGGCCCCTTAGCTACCCTTGTATGTTTATTGATTTGTGTGTGTGTGTGCTTGTTTTTCTGATTACTTATTGATTGTTGCAATGTCATGATCCATATCATACATTTTCTTGTTTTCTTGGATGCCATGATGGACATCATGTTCCATCCCTCCAACTAAAAACTAACAAATTAACAAATAACATTGCCAATTTCAATTCAATTCAAAAACATTTCACATGTTATTACATTATTACATATATCTAGGCATACCCTTTTTGATTTAATAATCTCTTAATTTAAACCATGCCATATCTTAAGATATTTTATCAATTATCATTGCTATATCATCTATATTTATAGCTTAACACACTTACAGGGCTTCTTATTTTGAGGGCAGTCATTATAAGGTACCTATTCCTACCCTCAAAATAAGGGGTAGAAAATAGGGATTTTGCTACAAAGATCAGAGCTCTTATCGATTGAAAAATCTAGTTTCATAACAACCAGAACAATAACCAGTCATCAAACCACTTAGAATAGACCAGGTAGATAGTCAAGATTCTATAACAGTGATTAGTTTTATCCTAGGAAAATAGTGTTGAGGCTAGATGAAAGTGCCAAACACTAGGGTACCCATTCTTATGCTCCTATCCAAATAGTAAAAAAACTAGGTTTTCTAGAAGCAGGCAGAAGGTAGATTTAGCTACAATTTTGCACAATCAGACTAGTTCAGATCAATAATTTTTATTGTAATTTTCTTAGAGAATCCATACATAAGGGGAATCACGCATGGTATGATTGGTTCTCACTTAAATTTTTAGATAGGGAATTTGGTATAACTTCCAGATGAGAATCCATGTTTTAGACACCAATGATTGGGGGTAGATTTCACAACACTTTTGCTTCTTTTCTTTCAGTTTTGAGCATTACTCAGGTATTATTAGTAGTTTCATGCCTTACTCCATTTTTAGATGGTTGGCATCATTTTGGAGTACTTGAGTTCTCAAGTGGCTTCTACATAAGCTAAATTTTTAGTTTTGTAGTAGTTTTTATATAAGCCTAATCTCCATCTTTTCTAAGTTGGCCAACATTGGCCTAGTTTACAACACACATTTGGCTATCCATGTCATATTTTTAGATTTTTAGAGCACTCATGGGAATCAAAATCTATCTTATATGACATATATATTCATACATACAAATATCAGTTCATAGCTTCACTTCACAGGGCAACGATGGAGCCATTTATTGGGGAATTGAGCACTCAAATTCATTCATGATATAACTTTTGGCATAGAATCATCCAACACATCCAACATTACTCATCCTTTATCAAGATCACAACAAGTTTTGTATTGGTTTGTTTACCTAGTGAGGTGTATTTGTTCCTTTCTCTTCCTCTCTCTTTTACTCAACTTTGTATGATCTTGTTTTATATCACATATAATAAGAATTGATCTACTCTTTATTTTTTTCATAGATTCAAACTTGCACAAATGTGCTCTCTATGCACTATCTAGTATTACTCAGCATCATAATTTTTATGGGCTTCACCTTTGTAGGTAAGTTTAGGTACGCTTTCTATTTTCCTTTATCCTAGTATTTTGCTTTTTTGCATCACTAAAATAAAGTGGGAGGGGGAATGTAGTCATATAAAATGCAAAATTGGTAACTTGAGTATGGCTAATGACACCTAATCCATAGGTCCCTCTTACATGCTTTCTAGACCCTCTCAAGCTTGTTTTAACTGATTCCCAATCATCCACAACCTTTTAGACTTGACCCTAGCTGAGCTATGACCCTCTTCATGACTTATCCATCCCTCTAGGTCTCATCTACCTAGGACAATAGTGCCAACATTGGACTATAGTTCTGGACCCTAGGATGTCCCCTTTCTAGCACTCCTATCTAATCACATTTTGAGCCTAGTTTACCATTTATCCCTGATTCCTTTTGTTCATTATGTTAGCCTAATTTAGTTCCATCTAAACCATGAATAATAGATCCATATATAATCCCATTTGAAGATAATTTATAAAGGGTTGGCAAATATCATTCAAACAAGCAAAAATACAAGAAAGACCACTCGATCAATCTTCCCTATTCTCTGCATACAACCAACCTAAACACTTTCAAGATAATTCAAAACCTTACACTAGTCCCTAACCATCTCAAGCATACTTGTTTTTATCATTTCTTACATTTCATCCACTATTGCACCAATCACTCTTAAAAGGAGAACTACATATGGCTCAATCCCTCTTCAGAGTATTGGTATGTAGGCAGTGTGCCCACACATGAGGTGTGAAGCACGTCTAGTGAATCTTACACACACTAACCCATTTTCTCTATTTTTCCAAGTTCATTTAATTACATAAAAAATACAAGTACACAAAGAATCATCTCTACAAGGAGATTTATCAATAATGAAGACCTAAAATTTAGTACATAGGTTCACACTTAGTAGGAAAACAAAACCCAAAAAGCTCATATCCTGAGGACAACAACACTAGGGGAGGACTACAATGATGAAGTCTAGAGTGTCTAGTTCTAGTGCTCTTATCCAATCAAAAAATGAAGTTCAAGATCCTATTTGTGACACTATCCTAGTAATGCACAAAGATTTTTAGACCCTGTCTTAGTCAGAATAGTCCAGAACAAGATAAGTTTGATTTTCCCTCATTATTATTTTTAGAAAAGGTTTAGTTATAATCTAATTTCACAAATCAGTGGTTTAAGTATTGCACATTATTTACTAATTTATCCTACTTAGACCCTTTAACTAAAATAGGAATAAAACTCCAATATTCCCAAAATGGTTAAATCAAATTATTAAAAATTTTAAATAAAAATAGTTTTTAATAAATTTCATTTTTATTTTAATTTAATATCATCATTATTTATCTATTTTTGGCTAAATTATAACTAGAAAAGTGTCCTAGACTTGTTAAAAGTGGGGAGGATGAAAACCAATCACCATAATAGAAAATAAGAAAACATAAAGCAAAACACCACCAAACAATGCAAGGGGAGTAACAAAATTTTAATCCTTTTAAATAGCATGGAGTCCTACCAAATCTATCCAGAGTAGGTGCAGAAGGATTCCTTGGCACATCCAAATACAAAAGAGAATAAAACCAACTTTAATGATCACACCAATTTGAGACAAGAGTTTACAATCATGAAGAATTGAACATAACACCTCCAATGTAGACCAAAATAGCCTTTCCGCAAATACTATTCTAGTTATATAGTATAGAAAAATCCTTATGCCATCCATTAAGATAAATATCAACCCTCTAGAAGATTAAGAATACAACTAATCATAATAAAAAATAGACTTTATTGTATACACATTAGTAGAATATTTATCACTTTTTAATATAAATTTTATAATTTATAGAGTGTGGCCTCTACAAAATTTATGAGTGATAGTTAAATTTAATAAATACTCATAGGAGGTTGAGGTGTTCAATCACTTGAAGGGGGAGTCTACCTCTCCTATAAAAAAGGTCAAAACAAGGGTAGGGAGAGGAAAGATGAAGATCAAAAAATATCCAAATATAAATGTAGGAAACTCAAGAATCATTTTTTGATAAAAACCCATATTTGGAGGAAAGACTCATAATGAACAAATATCTAGTTCCAAAAGACAACTTAGAAACCAAGAATTCAAGGGAGTCAAATATTAAATATACAAATTGACATGTTTTTATGGTAAAGTGAATGGCCATGGAGAAGTACACATGTTCAATATAACCTTCAAAATTTTTAGATATATATATATATATATATATATATATATATATATATATATATATATATATATATATATATATATATATATATATATATATATATATATATATATATATATATATATATATATATATATATATAACAAGAGGTATAAGCTCATTTCATAATAATTTCATACCAAAGAGCTTTCCCATATTCTGACTCAACACCATTTTATATGTTCTTAGAATCATCACCAACAATAACAGTAGGAGTAAAACATAGGAGTGACAGTAGTTTCTTTGGAGAAGAAGGCACCAAAAAGCTCCATGATTTTTGCATGTCCTCTATTCAAGGTGCCTATACAATTGATTTAGATGTGCTAATAATGACTCAAATCAACCCCCAGATAACTCACTTGTAGAGCAAAATCAAATCCCACTTATAAATTGGAATGTTAGCCATAAAATATTTTTCTATACCATATTTTAAATTTTCCATACATCACTTATCAGAATACCATATTTGATTTTTTTATTTTTATTCCCATTTTTATGATCTCAATTTTTATGTCGATGATTTTCCATGCTTAAATACAATGTAGATGACTTTTTATAAGGTATCAAGTGTCCATGTCATTAATCTAACATGTGAACTAGATACATATAAGGTGACTGACATCACCAATTTCATTATTGGATTTTGTGTCCATTATGAATGTTTACTTCTAGAAAATTTTCTCTCATCATGTTGACTAAGATATCACCTTGATGGTCATAATTCAATCCTTTACCATATCATATAATCATTGGTATATAAATAAATTTATAGCAAAAATTGAACCTTTCTTCCCATCGCATAAACTAGACTCATCACTCTATGTCTATGGTATGAAGAGATATATCCACTCTATGTCTATGGTATGAAGATATATATACAAAAGCATAATATTTAAAATGTCTATTTTTTCATGATTAAATAGTCAAAACATACATGAAATAAAACATGATCTCTAATTATATAAAATAATTTTATTAATGAGAACAACCCTTATTTATGCTTAACCATGGGCCTAATGAAAGGTTAGGTGAAGAGGGGTGTTGCACATTCCCCCATTCAAGTGAATTCATCCCCTAAGTTTCATTTTTATTAGAATCATGTAATTAATTGATTTCATCTACATTTAAATATTAGTGATATCCTATCCTTGATAACATTAATAAAATATCAATCATACACATGATGATATAATGGAAAGAATGTGCATTTTCACATGGGTGAGTAATTTACACATACACACTATTTTTATTAGGAGTGATGGAAATCATTAACCCTAAAATCACAAACCCTAAAGGTGATAATTCTATGAAGCTCTTTGGCTTGATGTTGGTGCCAATTTTCATGGTCATGGAGGGTTCTAAGTGTAGGAAAGAAGATGAGAAGGTGGAAGATGTGCATAGAGTTATTCTTGTTGTTTCATGCACTGAGCTAGAGAATCAAAAATGGAGGGTTCAGATAGAGGTCTCAAGGGATAAGAGTGATACCGGCCTTATTTTTGGAGCTATTGAGAATGGAAAGGAAAAAAGTAGGTCATCAAACATTTCTTGCTAGATGGTGATAGATCAGATGCATACAGTCAGACCCTAGGTTGCATGGGATTGAATACATGGAAGAACTGGGGTTTGGTGGATCTAGCATATTTAATAGGGGGATGTAAATAGGGGAGCATAGATCTAATATTAATATAGGCAAAGACAGATAAAACTTATAAATCTAAAAATAACATATGAAAGATCTTTTATTGACGTTGTGGGAGGACGTAAAAGTTCTCTTGTGATTCCAACCAAGGATACCCCTATTTTTTAGTATTATAAACTAGAGATGGAATTTATTTCTATAAGGGAATAATGTCTATCTATGCAGGGACTAATTTGCAATTTTAAAGGGTTATGGTTAAGTCTGCTAAATTTACATGAGTGGATCTCAAACTGATGGAAATCTAGGGTGGAAGGTAATATATAGATCCAACCCTGCTTTAGAGGTTTTTTTATTTTGATTTTTAATTATGTAGTAGATAAAAAGGTTATTTTTAAAGGTGTGGTTTGGATATAAGACAACCACACTTTATTGTTAAACCTTGACATCCAGATTTTAATGCCTATACTAAAATTTTTAATTTCAAACCGATTTAAATTAGGCTTCAAAATCTTCCTTATTAGGTTTGGGATGATTTGATGTTTTTAGCCATTAGAAATACAATAGACAATTTTTGGGCTACTGACAAATTGACTACTATTAAGAGACATTCCACGTATGCCCATGTTTTGGTTTATGTATATTTTTCTAAAGATTTACCTTCTCAATTAGAACTGTGGGTGGGGGAGAAAAATGGATGCAACCCCTTGATTTTGAAGGTATCCCTTTTAGGTGTAGAAGATGTTTCAAAATATGGCATCTTGTGAATGATTGCCCAAGTTTCAAATTTAAAAAAATGGTATCATGGTGGAAAAATGTAGAAATTGAACATAATATGGTGATAGCTATAGAGGGTAGTGGAAGTGATAATGATGGATCAGATTCAGAGATTCACTTAGAAGAAGAGGAACAGAATCATCAAAATGAAACATTTGATAGTGAGGAAAGGACCAAGGAAGGGGGGCTGAGGTGTTACATGAGAAGACTAAAGTAAATGTAGATATTAGATCAGATCCAGTGGCCCAATCTCGTTTATAAAGATGAGGAGTGTTTGACTTAGCATAAACACAGAATCAAGCAATTTTTTTGGATATCTCCATTCCCACATTGCCAAATCCTGAGCAGGAAGGAGAATGGAAAATAATTAGTCATAAAAAGAAAGGCAAAGGTAAAGATGGTTTGAAAACATTGACTATGCCTCTTAGATCCAACAAAGAGAATCTCATGGGAGATTTCTAGATAATCATTTTTATGTATTTTTTTTAAGGCAACATCTTTTGTTGTAAATCTTGGCATTTGAGGCCATTTTTCATCTTGTTTTTTAGTTGTTCTTTGGTTGTTTAAATTCAGTCTTTTATTGCCAAGTATATTACTATATTTCACTGGAATGGCCTCGGATTTCTTTTCCACTTCTAAGGTATGCATCCTTAGTTTAAAAAAACTTACCATTTAACCTAAATATTAAAAAAAATCACATACACACTGATTCCACACAAATTTGGAAAAACTCCCACCAATACAATACAAAACATAAGTAATCATTTTTTAAATACTTATCCATAATTTTTTTAATAATTATCTATTAAATAATAACAATGAATATTGGACAAGCCAAGTGATGAATCAATCATTAATTTAATACTATCAAAATAAAGCACAACATAAAATACTGAATCATGGATGTAAGGCATACAAATAATCATCACAAAATAAAAAGTAATCATTAATTAGAAAATATAAGTAGAATATCCATATCATAATATTTTTGGTGTAGTTAAAACCCTTTTATAATCACCATCACAAAATATAATTTCTACAACCAAACACTAAAACTGATCATCCACAAGCATCATGGCTTCAACTAAACAATGGTGTTGGTATTGGAAATGATTGGTGTTGGTATTGGAAATGATTGGCATAAAAAACAACCAAATTATGTGTGAGAGATATTGCACACTTAACACCATCTGAATATTATCCCCATCTTAACCTTTATCTATTTTTAAAATATAGTGTATAAAATTCTTCAACTAATGCATTGGTCCACATCACAAACCTAGTTTGGCAGGTGGAAAAATAAAAACCATCTAGAGTTAAGTTATATATATATATATATATATATATATATATATATATATATATATATATTTTCAAATGTTTGTTGATGATTCAAAAGGTGGAAAAATAAAAACCATCTAAATTTAAGTTAATTGTATATTTTTACTTTTATTTGTTTCAAATGCTTATTGATTATTCAAAATGTTGTAGCTTAGCTGTTGAGAATGCTTTAACATAGAAAGCCATGGATTTTATTAAAATATACTCTTAATTTAGTGGTTCTAAATCAACTAATATATTTGTTGATGGGATTAGTGGTTTTAATCCTTGACATCTACAAACAAGGGTGAATAAGGGACTAGTCCATCCCTATTAATAAATATAAATTATAAAGTTTATCCCTACTGTGAAAAATGTATGTATTGTAGGTTCATGAACTATCTCCAACTTTAATGAGTTGTTTTCAACCAACTAAGTGAGTACGTGACTCATATTGAGTGCATGAACTTGTTCAAACAACTTCTCTTCCTAATCTTGCCACCTTTATTAGTAAACTGTTGGAGCTTTAACAAAATACTGTTAAGATTATTATTAATAATTGTTTCCATTTATATGAAAATTAAACTATTATAAACGCCAACAAGAAATATATGCCCAGACAACAAAGATTGAGAAGAGCTAGTCCTTTGTATATGTAGATTTTCATTAGCTAATGAAGATTCCATAAACAATTTTTCAATATACAAATCAATCTCATGTTTTACCTATTCATATTGTTAAATAGATGCATGCAAAATGTTAATCAGGCCTTCATTATTATAATTTGTTCTTCTTTAACACTCACCAAATTATGAAAGCCTAACCAAGTTTGGATCTAGATTAAAAGCTTATTCAAAATATGAATCCTTCATAATTTCCCACTTAGGTTCTTTTATTTTTACATTCGTAAGAGATGAGTGAAGGGTTTTCCATTCATGAAGATCGTGTCTTGGATAACCTCTAGTATACAAGAGAGAGAGAGAGATAAGGGTTATCTTTATCATTCTAGTTTTTAAGAACTTTTTCATCTCTTCATGTAGAAATATCTATATAGAACAATGTACACGATAACATCTCTTGAAAAGTTAGTAAGAACCATATTTTGGAATTGAAAAAGTTCAAGATTTATTTACTTCTATAAAAATCACAAAATTTTAAATAAAAAATATTCTTAATCAATAGGTTTTAATAGATTTAATATAATCCAAATACATTAATAGAAATTTTGATATCTATATAATAGTTTCCAATTATATATATAATATCATATCATATCAGAACATAACAAAACAAAAAAGAGGTTTTAATCCTTTCAGTCTATAAAAAATTATCCTTACTAGGAAATAAGTATAATTTTGTAGTTTGCAAGATGGAAATATAATAGAACACATAGTAAATGTCATAGTGAAGACACATAAAATCAATCTATTTGGTTAAATTTCATTATGTATAAATGTTGTACTATAAGAAAGCACTGTGAATTCTCATTGCATAGGAAAAACCTACAATCCCTCTATATCACCACTAATTTTGTAGGAGGTAGTTAACCCATATTATTGGGCACTGATTCTTCATTATGTTTTTGGGATTATCAATGCATAAATAACAAGTACTGTATTTCTTTGGCTTAATGAATATTAGCCTTCCATAAGGAAAAAAGATTTCACTGATCTTTCTTTGACTCAAAATATCTTTTATTTCACACTGCACTTCATCTTTATCATGTAATGTGTTGGTAGACCTTTTAGATCATTAAAATATATCATACTTATAGTATCTTACAATTATGTTGTTGTTAAAGTGGTGTTTTTCAATATTAACTCATTTCTAATGCAAGCTTTCTCTCTTACATAGGTGTTTCTAAGAAAACTGAGAGTAAACATGAAATTTATGTAGGATGAATAGGAGGTTTTTCTGTTGAAATGTGATTTATGCAAACATGCATATGTGATTTTAAGAAAAACATATCTAATATTTTGTACTTTTGTCGATAATCATTAAACGTAAACCACATATGTGCTATAGTGTGTACATGTTATTTCTAATTTTTAATCTCCTTAATTTCTAAATTATGTAGGCTAAATAAATGATTGGTATGGTGTGTACTTATTAGAATAAATGTTAAGTACAAACTATATTTATATTGTTAAATTTATATTCTTATAATTTATATTTTATTTTCATATACTTGATGTTTTTATTATCAAATTTATTGATAACTAACATTTATATTGTCATATATATATTATTATAATTTAAATTCAAGTGTGGGTGGAATAGGATGAAGAGAATTTTTTTTATGGAAATATGATTTATGCAAACATGCATATGTGATTTTAAGAAAAATATATGATATTTTGTACTTTCTCTTACCAATAATCACTAAACGTAAACCACATATATGTTATAATGTGCATGTGTTATTTCTAATTTATAATTTTCATAATTTCCAAGTTGTGTAAGCTAAATAAATGATTGACATGGTGTGTACTTATTAGAATAAATGTTAAGTATAAATTAAATTTATGAATAAATGTTAAGTATAAATTAAATTTATATTGTTAAGTTTATATTTTATTTTTAAATAATTGAAGTTTTTATTATCAAATTTCTCTCTCTCTCTCTCTCTCTCTCTCTCTCTCTCTCTCTCTCTCTCTCTCTCTCTCTCTCTCTCTCTCTCTCTCTCTCTCTCTCTCTCTCTCTCTCTCACACACACACACACACACACACACATTCTTATAATTTAAATTTGGGTGTGGATGGAATAAGATGAAGAGGGTTTTCTTTTTGTGGAAATGTGATTTACATAAACATGTGTATGAGATTTTAAGAAAAATATATGATATTTTGTACCTTCTCTTACCGATAATCACTAAACGTAAACCACATATATGTTATATCATGTATGTATTATTTTTAATTTATAATTTCCATAGATTCTAAATTGTGTAGGCTAAATAAATGATTGACATGGTGTTTAGTTAATAGAATAAATGTTAACTATAAATTGCATTTATATTGTAAAATTTATATTCTTATATTTAAGGTTTATTTTAGTATAATTGAAATTTTTATTATTAAATTTATTTATGAGTGACATATTATTTGTGTGTGTGTGTGTGTGTGTGTGTGTGTATATATATATATACATATATACATACATATACATACATATACATACATATATATATACATACATATACATACATATATACATATATATATATATATACATATCTATATATACATGTGTGTGTGTGTGTGTGTATTTGTATATATATGTATATTTGTGTGTGTGTATATTGTTAAGCACAAGCTTATACTGAGAGGGGGGGGTGAATCAGTATAAGATATTTTTAACTTTCGGCTATTAATCTTAAATTCAAAACCTCAAATTACTCCGCAATTAATATATTCAAAGCAATCAAATGCAAAACCACACAATGCAAATAAACACAGATTTGCGTGGAAACCCTTTCGGGAGAAAACCACGGAGAAATTCTCTTAATATAAATATTCGTAGGCACCAACCTACTGGAGCACCAACCCCAAAAACAATTTTGTAGGCACCAACCTACAGGAGCACCAACCCCTTTTACTGAGCACCAACTCAGCAAGAGACACCAATCTCTTCAAAACGAAGGCACCAACCTTCTCAGAAAAAATCACTCTTCTATCTCAAATTTGTTGTCAAAACAACAGATGATAGAACACTTGCTTTATCTCCTTTAGATTCGATCTACGCTTTAGTGTTTTCGCTGCTATACTCTTTCTTATACTTGCTGATTTTTTCTTTTCAATATTCTCACAAAAATTTGCCTTTAAAAATTCTGCTCTTCTTTTATATATCTTCTACTTTCGAATCTACTCTTTTGCCATTCGTTATGGACTTATTTATAACCCACGGAAAGCCACAAATTAAGGTCGTGACTCTTCAAGTGAAAAGGTCCTTTCGAACGGTCACACCTCCTCCCAATAGGTCGGCCAAGGTTGACAATTCCGTCAACATTTCCGTCGACAATTCCGTTCACTTCCGTCGACATTTCCGTCAACAATTCCGTTCACTTTCGTCGACATTTTCGTTCAATTCCGGCAACAATTCCGTTCACTTCCGTCAACATTTTCGTTCAATTCCGGCAACAATTCCGTTCACTTCCGTCAACAATTCCGTTCACTTACGGCAATAGTTCATTTGACATCAATGACAATATTCCAACAATCTCCCCCTTTGTCATTGATGGCAACCACATACTGAAACTGCTCCCCTTTGCTGCACTGTCTCTTCTGTTTGAATCCTCCTTTTTTTTTTTTTTTTTGTTGTAGCTCCCCCTTTCTGTGACATCTTCTTTATGTACTTCTCCCCCTTTGACATCAATGGCAAAGGGTCTATCCAAGAGCTAGTACTTAGCTCCCCCTTCGCTGATGCTTCCCTTTAGTGGCAAGACGCAAAAGAAATTACTCCCAACTTCTGTCGTAGGTACTCAAATGTTTCCTTTGGAAGTGGCTTAGTGAAGATATCTGCCATCTGTTCGGATGTGGAAACCTATTCCAATTTTACTTGTTGTTCTGCCACCTGTTCTCTCAAGTAATGATACTGTATAGGGATATGCTTAGTTCTGGAATGCATAACTGGATTCTTTGAAATACTTATCGCACTAGTATTATCGCAGAATATAGAGATTGGATGATTATACTCTACTTTGATATCTTTCAAGGTTTGTTTCATCCATAGAACTTGTGTACAACATAGCACTGCCGCTATGTACTCTGCTTCCGCTGTGGATAGAGATACAGAATTCTGCTTCTTACTCAACCAAGATACTAGGCTATCTCCAAGAAAGAATGCTCCTCCACTTGTACTTTTTCTATCATCTACACAACCTGCCCAATCTGAATCCGTGTACGCTACCAATGTGAAGTCTTTACCTCCTGGGTACCACAACCCATAATCCAAGGTTCTCTTTAAATATCTAAATATACGTTTCACAGCTTGCACATGTGTTTCTTTTGGAGCTGCTTGAAATCGTGCAACCATACCTACTGCTTGCATGATATCTGGCCTAGATGCCGTCACATATAGTAAACTCCCAATCATTGATCTGTAAAGTGTTTGATCAGTATTCAGAGATTCATCATCTTTGCTCAACTTCGTACCTGTAGCCATAGGTGTGCTAACAGGGGCACACTCCTCCATATGGAATTTCTTCAACATCTCCTTCACATGCTTGCTTTGGGATATGAATATTCCTTTGTTAGATTGAGAGATTTGTAAACCAAGGAAAAATGACAACTCACCTAACATGGACATCTCAAATTCCTTTTGCATATCTTTGACAAATATCTTAGACATTTCTTTATTGTCTCCTCCAAAGATTATATCATCTACATACACCACAACAATTAACTGGTGATCTCCTTCAGTTTTGATGTAAAGATTACTATCAGCATATCCTCTCTTGAATCCTTGGTCTTGTAGGTATTTATCAAGCCTAGCATACCATGCTCTAGGAGCTTGTTTCAATCCGTATAAAGCCTTCTTCAACTTACACACATAATCCTTGTTTTCTGATAAGAGAAATCCTTCTGGCTGTTCTATGTAAACTTCCTCTTCTAGATTGCCATTTAGAAATGCTGATTTAACATCCATTTGATAAACTTTGAAATTTTTGAATACTGAAAATGCAAGAAATATTCGAATTGCTTCTAATCTAGCAACAGGGGCAAAAGTCTCTTCAAAATCTACACCTTCTACTTGAGCATACCCCTTACATACCAACCTTGCTTTGTTTCGAGTGACTTGGCCATTTTCATTCAATTTGTTTCAAAAAACCCATTTAGTGCCAATTACATTCTGATCCATTGGCCTCGGCACAAGTTCCCAAGTCTCATTCTTCTCAATTTGATCTAATTCTTCTTCCATTGCTTTTACCCAATGTTTATCATGACTAGCTTCAGAAAAATTCTTAGGCTCTACCTTGGATAACAAAGAAAAATTTACATGCTCAGGGATACTTACAATTCTTCTTTTGGTTTGCACCCCAGCATCAATGTTGCCAATGATCTGACTTTCAGCATGATTCTTCTGAACAAAGCGAGATGGTGCTTTGGTGTCTTGCCTTTCAGATTCACTCAATTTTTCTACATTTTCTTCCTCCCCTTCTTCTTCTACAAGATTGGGTATTTCTAGAGGCTCTTCTGAAGGTTCTTTTGCCTTTTGATTCATGATCTCATCTATTCTAACACTAGCACTTTCTACGATAGTTTGTAGCCTTTTGTTATAACATCTATAGGCTTTGCTTTTGATGGAGTAACCAAGAAAAATTCCTTCATCAGCTCTTGAATCAAATTTGCCCAAGTTTTCTTCATTCCTGTTGATAAAACATTTACTTCCAAACACTTTGAAATGTTTGACCGAAGCTGGTCTTCCTTTCCACAATTCGTAAGGAGTTTTGTCATTATTAACTCTGATTTGCCCTCTATTCAAGATATATACTGCTGTATTAACTGCTTCTCTCCAGAATCTATCTGATAGCTTAGATTCATTCAACATAGTTCTAGCCATCTCTTGAACGGTTCGATTTTTCCTTTCCACCACTCCATTTTGTTGTGGAGTCCTTGCAGCTGAGTATTGTCTCTTAATTCCATGATCTTCGCAAAACTCAATGAATTCATTTGAAATAAACTCACCTCCTCGATCTGACCTTAGACATTTTATTTTCAGCTCTTTTTCATTTTCTACTAATGCCTTGAAAGCTTTAAACTTTTCAAATGCTTCTGATTTTTCTTTTAGAAAGGCTACCCATGTCATTCTAGTATAATCATCAATGAGCAACATAAAGTAGCTCTCACCTTGCATGCTTTCAGTTCTGGTAGGACCACAAAGATCCGTATGAATCAGCTCTAGTGGTTTGGTGGTCGAATATTCCTTCGTTCTGAACCTTGTTCTGGTTTGCTTCCCGTGTTGGCATTGCTTGCATAGAGTGCTTAAAGGTTTTGTTATCTTTGGCATATCTCGCACAGCCTATTTGTTGCTGATTTTCACAAGATTATCAAAATTTATGTGCCCTAACCTTCTATGCCATAGCCAACTTTCTTCAACTTGACTCAGACAACATTTCTCTCCTCTCATTTCTCCAAGCATGTATAGGTTGTTTGTAGTTCTATGAGCATCTGCAATTAGTTCTCCTGTGTCTCTTTTTCTGATCTCACAACCTTCAGAAAAGAACTTGAGCGTGTGTCCTTGATCACACATTTGGCTAACACTTAGAAGATTATGCTTTAACCCTTCCACATATAACACATTTTCTGTTTTGGTTTTTCCATTATCGAGACTAAGTGTACCTTTTCCTGTTATTCTGGCTGTAGTGTTGTCTCCAAACTTCACCGTGCCTTCATTGACCTTTTTTAACGAGATGAATTTGCTTTTATCTCCAGTCATGTGTCTCGAACATCCACTATCAATGAACAATTGTTGTCCTTCATCTCTAGCATGGAATGCTGTTTGAACAATCATGGATTCTTCTTGCTTCTTCTTCCAGATCTTTGATGGTTCTCTTTTCTTTATCACTGGAGCTTTGAACTTTTGATCTTGTCTTACAGATTCAAAAACACTTCTAAAATAGCGTGCTATATGTCCATAGTTGTTGCACTTGTAACAAACTATAGCTTCATCAAAGTTTGATAAGGGAGCAAATGAATTGTAGTTTCTGTTCGAAGCTCCATAGGTTCCTTTGTTTCTACTCCTGACTTCAATATCCTTGGCTCTCTTTCTACAATCTAATTTCTTATGACCAAAATGATTGCAATAATAACAATATCCATTAAAATAATTACGAAACCTAGTTTTATTTGTATATCTTGGAGCAAATGGTCTTCTGAAGTTTTGTTCTCCTTTGCTTTCTTTGTTGATAGAGTTGGTTTTTGTATTCTTGGCTTCTTCCTTCTTGGTCTCCTTTTTCATTGGTTCTTTAAGAGTTTCAACGTAGCTCTTAGCTTTCTCT